>CAEGAF010183728.1:0-12615 GCA_903067075.1 Micropoecilia bifurca
GTCAATGAGGAGCAGCTGTGCAGAGCCCAGAACAAAAGGCTACATGCTAATTACTAAAATCCTCAATAAATACAATTAAAACTTCTTGTGTGCAAATTGTCATTTATGTGCAAATCTCTGCTTTCAAAGTGCAGTGCTAAATAAAGTGCTTGTTTAATAAAGTGCAAAGTGCTTTTAAAGTGCTACGCAGTGACTTAAGTAAAACAGTCCCAGTAATGAAGACCTCTTCATTAAATACAGGTATTTTTATTCTTGTGATAATAAATTATTATTGACTTGAAACCTGTCTCCTGCTGATTGCAGAACAAGACCTGTGTCCTTTACCGTTAATTCCTGGGTGATAACCCCAGGTGGTGTTGTTGGCAACAAACAAAATGAATTGTAACAGAGATCGACATTGGCTATCTTACTTGGAGACTCAAACTTGTGCAACGCATGAGGAGCACGTTGATGTCCCAGGCCAAACTTCACGACAGTCCAACAACCTGAAGACAATCTATGTTAGTGATGGACAGCCCTATGGGGGAGTGCAGAGAGATTCTGTCTTTTATTAGACATTCAGCACAAACATAAACTGGGTAAGAAATGATGGCTCTGAATACCAGGTTGGCCTTTTCTGTACTGTAATATCCAGCAATCTACCTGTGTTAAAAGATTTACTGTCTTATTACCTGAACTGCGTGCATTACTTTCTCCTCCTGGTACTTTGGACAATTCCATATATATTCTATTGAAGAAAAATGTGTTAAGCATACTGTGTTTTGTATTGCCCAATTGATATATGTCCAACTTTTGATAAGCTATATTTGAATGAAAACGAAATGTGAAACATGAAAGTGTGCGTTAGGGAACGTAGAAATGCGATTTTTAGTGATCTCTGTAAAGCAAATGTAAAGGTTGGTGTTATACAATAGTTATATATAAACAAGTAAAGACATAGCATTTCATGTTTATTTTCGCCATCTAGTGGAAACAACAATATACTGCAACATAAAGTAATTAGGTTCCTGAAAAAAGGATTTGTTTACACTAGACACAATAGACATAATAATGGACAAAAGGAAAACTTGAGGAAGAGGTTAGATTAAAGAAAAAAATGTAGTGATGAAACAGACTGAACTTTATTTTAAAAAATCTGTATTCAAATAAACAAAGAAAGCTCATGTTTTTTTCTTTTTACAAAATATTGAAATATGTGTTTCCACTACCTTAAAAGCTGATCACCATTCAATATGAAAAGTTTTGACCAGCATTTCTACAGATATTAATTACAAATTTACAAAAGACTCACAAGGGATAGTCCGAATAAGAAACGTCTTTGAGGAAAGCTCTAAAATTATAACACTGGAAAAAGATATAGCAATGTTTGGTTGAAACAACAGCTGCAAAACATATGGAGTAACATTTGTCATATATGCAATAATTCAACTGTAAAGGACTCAAAGGTTGGGATTACCAAAATCAAACCAAAAAAAAGCATCACATCAGTCCAAACTGAACTCAATGAATACTCATTTCAGGAGGCAGCCATGTTGGCGTCGGCAGAATCTGTGGATGAGGATGGAACGGGGGCGGCTGTAACGGTTGCCGCCGCGGCTGAGGCTCCTGTGAGGGTCTGAAGAGCCGCAGGGGGCTCGGCGGGACGAGCAGGAACCGGCTTGACGAGCTTCATGGGAACGAAGACGTTGGAGGCGCAGTGTTCGCTCAGATATTCGCCTCCTTTCTCCTCGTAGTCCTGCCGGCTAATCCAGCCTTCTGCTCCTGCTGCGGCCGGATGCTCCAACACCCAGTCCCGCGCTCCATACCAGGCGTCCAAGCCCGGCCGGGTTGCCATGGTTACCTGTGTAGGCAGGTAAAATGATATTATATACAGATTTTTTTTATTTTTTTTGTCGCCTGGTTTCAATTCAAAACAATTTTGCTTGTCAAAATCTGCAATATGTGTCACAACGTGATTTACAGTATTTTAAAAATAGATCTTGAAATGTTAACCTTGAAATGAGACTGGAAGGGCCTCAGTGCCAGCAGCTCCCTCTCCACCCGCTCCTTCATGCCAGGGTGCTGCATGTTCCCTCCTGTCAGAAACACATTGCTCACCAGCGCCTCCTGCTGCTCAGAAGTGTATCTGTTTGTGGTAAAACAAATTTATATGTGAAGTTCCAATAAAACTGCATGAATTTCCATAAAATAAAACCCTGTTGTGGATTATTTTAAAAGAAACTGTTCTTTTCGGCCACCCGATGCAGAGCAGTGGGGGGTTTTATTACAGCAAGTGGTTCTGTAATATTCTTTTCTTACCGTGCTAGGACATACTGCAGCGTCTCCATCAGTCCCATCTGGTCTTCTCCGATCAGAGCGGGCTGGAACAGGATTTCCGGACAGCGCAGCCTCTCCGTCCCCACAAACAGCTGGTGGTACTCGGCCATGTTGAAGGCGGGCTGCAAAACAGATCGAGCTTATCCTTTTACGTCCCATCCCAAAGTCTGTTTTTCCTCGAGCCAAGTCCAGAGAACGAGCAGAAAACTTGACTAAAAGTTTACTTGCAGACACTCCTCCACACTCTGCGGCCCGTCAGCACAGTGTTAATGAGGCTCCCATGTATTTATTAGAGAATCTACAGTGTCAGTCTGCCACTACCTGAACGGCGCCGGCGGATTTTTCTGACAGCGGGTCCTCGGGGAAGTCTGGATCCATCAGTGCCACTCCGTCTCCTTCATCCACCGGCTGCTCTAACTCCGACACCTGGCACAGAGCGAGAGAACAGCCTCAGGCGTCATGTCAGCCGCAGATCATCCACTGCAACAGGCGGGAACAAATCCTGCACATTCATTAGGAGTCTTAACAAAATAACAATAATAAAAAGACTGGGTCATTACATTTTTAGACTACAGATGAAGCTTGATCACTAAGAGTGCTCCTGACTTGTACCTACTCGGGCATTTGCTTACTCGCTGTAATGCAAAGCAGTGGAAAAATGGAATCTGCTCGTTTTACAGAAATGTGGTTCAATTATTTATCTACAGTGCAAAGAAAAAGTGCTTCATCTCTGTTTCTGTTTATCAAACTAATCCCACAAAGATAACCTGAGTGAATACATAATTCAGTTTTCACATTATTTCATTTATTAAGGAAAGGAAATAAAGTTGCTCAAAACCTTAAGAAGAAAAATCAAGGTCCAGCTTCATGTACATGTTCAAAACTGTATCATGTTGATCTTACAAAGCTAACGATGTTGGATTCTTCCTAAACAGAGTGAACTGCATTGGTTTCTGATGACTCCTGCCTGTTTTTGACGTGCATCCAGCTTGTGTTTAGAGAGCAGCTGAAACACCAGTCATCAACCTTTATGCTGTTCAAAGCTAAATTTAAAGTTTTTGAAGCAGGAAGACAATTTTTTTTCTGTTGATCTTGTTAAAAGATGTGTTTTCAATAAATCACATCCAAACAGAGAGAAAACATACCAGGATTGTAATTAATTAATCACTGAGACAATCATCAACTAATCTAATCTACATCAACTAATACTATCCAAGTATTAATTGGTTAATTCAATAAATAATCTCCAGATTATTCATACAATATATTGCTATTAAGCCAAACAGAAAGGGCTGAGCTTTTCACATGTTGACGTTATAAGTATTTTTTTAGCTTTGCCACAACAGATCACATGCTAAGAAGGCCATGCTGATGCTTCATCTGTGTCAAGAAAATGTTTATTTTCTAATTTAGTTGAATTTCTGTGCTTTTACTTTGTACTGACTCTAAAGTTTAACTGATACATCAACAGCTGAAGAGAAGAAGCCGTACCTCCATCTTCCCCTCGGCTCCGTCGCTCTGCAGCAGCTTCAGCCTCCCCTGCTCCACCGCAAGCTGCAGCTTGTTGATGTAGGACTGCAGCTCCTCGGCTGAGTCCATGTTCAGCTCCATGAGGCTCTTGTGGAACTGATCCAACAGGCCGTCCTCCAACAGCTCCTGCACACACAATGCTCTATGATCGCCGTGCTGCACAATGACTCAACAACAGTGGCTGCTTTTAGAATTACAGCTTGTTTGGCTTTTGGTTGTTGCTGCAGAGCTGAAATCATGGAGTAAGCTAAGTGTGTTTACATCAGAAGTGGGACGACATATTTTGGTAGTGATTAATAAAAAGCAGTTTGAAAATATGTTTAAAGAGTTGGAAAACCTATTTATTCTTTTACATATTTAGAGTAACAATTACTTGTACGGCCAAAAGTCGGTCCAGCCTCTCTTGATCCTGCTGCAGCTTCTCCTCCCGCCGGCGAGTGTTGATCTCCTGAAGTCTCCGGAGCTGCTGCGCTCGCCTCTCTTGCCGCTCCTCCGCGCTCACACAGCCGCCTGGCACCTTCCCAGAGAAGGGAAGCTGTATCCGGTGAACCTCCCGCTCATAAAACTCCGGGCAGCGCCACTTCTCCAGCTCTGTAGACCAAGCACAAACAAAGGCATTAAATAAGTACAGAAAAACAAGATGCTGGGACGTTAATCTGTGTTGTACCTTCGTGATAATCCACGGCAGCGTAGCTGTGTCCATGCAGCAGTTCCTCCATGCGGCTCAGCGTGATGGCGGCGAGGTGACCTGGATATTTCAGCTGCAGGAGGCGCTGCAGGTAGGAAGCCGCCTGACTTCCAGCCACGTTCACACGTTTGGAGTTCACAGCGTCCAATCTGAAATCAAAAGAGTCGCATCCGGTGAAACAGGGAAAGGCCGCATTAAGTTAAAGTATGACAGTCAAAATACGGTGGAAGCGCTAAGGATGACGTCTGCGTGTGCCGAGGCTCACCTGCCGTTGACGACGGGCAGGATGTGAGAACAGTGGTAGCCAGAGGACAGAATGATGCCGGTGTTTGGTCGCTGCAGGTTCATCTGATTGTTGTTGTGGTAGAAGCTGTACAAGCCGTCCACGCCGTAAGACACAAGCGGGACGCGGTAGCATTCGAACAGCAGCTCTGACATCATCTGGCGGCAGTGCAGCGGGTTGCAGGGAGCCTCTGTCATCAGGATGGGATGCTCCACACTGCCCTGGATGTGAGAATCACAAAGTCAGCTAAACTCGATTTAACAATTTATGCAGATGAAATGAAGGTATTAATAAAATCTAAATGATTTTTTAAAAGTTTTTACAGTGTGAGAATTTTTGTTTTTTTAATTTGTGTTATTCTTGTTTGTTCTTTGAAGCACTTTTTACAGGCTAGTGAAGCTCTACCAGCACAAAATGTAAATACTTGTCATTTCTTTCCTGGAATTACAACCAATGAATCGGTTCATCCATTTCCCACTAAGTCTCGCGGTGTTTCCCTGACCTCCGAGCTGAGCCCCAGGTGTGTGAAGACATAGTCCAAGATGAGCTCCTGGATCTCGAAGTTCACCACCACGTTGCGGTCGAACTGGCTCTTCAGCAGCCACCGCAGCGGCTCCAGGTTCGGGATGTCGTTCCCTATCTGGGTCTCGCTGCGGGCGGCTCCTCTGCTGCGAGCCGCCACCGACCTGAACAGCAGCTGCGGAGAGTCGAACTCCGGAGCCGCCCAGCCGGCCCGGGTCTGAAACGAGCCGTTGTCTATCACTATCGGGGCCGCTGTGGTCACGCTCTGGGCCGGGAGCTCAAAGATCGGGTCTGGGGACGTTTTACAGTCCTGGAAGGAGAAGATTTGACACACCGGTCGATCTTTAGAAGCCATGTTTGAAATGTGTCACAGCAAAATACATCCGGGTTAAAACTAGATGTTGCCAAGTATTAGTTCCCAGTTGCTTCTAAATGTTTCAGTGTAAGACATAAAGACTGAAAACGTTGCTCATCCTCCAGTCCACCTGGTGACGGGAATGGAGAGTCATTTTGGCTGCAATGGCTCTCCATAGACATGGAAGAGAAAGAAATGAATAAAAAAAATCTTGGCCACGAAATATTAAGTGTACATAACTCGTTCCCACGAGTTATGTTAGGTCGTGGCCACGATTTTTTTTTCTCCTACGTCACCAGTCGGGCTCCGTACTGTATGTACAAAATATCTGATTTCCATGTATTAATACATGTTTTCATCAAAATAAATTGTTTTACGTAAAGCAGTAAACTCACATCTTCTCGTCAACAAAATTTCTAAAATGTATCTTTGATCACTTCATGGGAGGAGTCTAAGAGCGCCCTGTTAAATTAATCTGTTTTTCATTTAAGCTTTTTAAAGCAGAAATTCTTTGAACGTCTAGTTACTTTTCCAACAATTCTTGGATTCTATGAGGAATTAGTATAATATGACACAAAAATATTATATGATATCCTCATGAAGAGGAGGGTAGGGTAGATTAAAAATCTAAATTCACTAAATTCAATAGGGATATGCAGCAAGACTGACATCTTGGGATCACTAGTTCTCCATATCAGCTATAATGTATCTACATGCCAATATTTTGTTTGGAAGGCACCAAAAAACAGTCTTTCTGTCCTACCATGTCCTGGAGTTAGATACATTTCATTGTGATTGTAAGTGGAGGTGCGTGTTTGGAGTTATTTAGGTTTTTTGTAGAAATCACTGGGTGTATTTGAAATGGAAAAAAAGACTGAATATTTGTTAGGTACAGTGAAGGATCCATGATGCTCTGGGCCTGTTTCTCTTCCAATCCGCCCCGGGAACCCTGTCATCACGCATAACATCATAAACTCTTTGAGATACCAGATATTCTAAACAAACCTGGTGAGATCAGCCAGTACATGGCGTTTCAACAGGATAGTAGTTTAATTAACTGTACTGAAACTGAAGGCTGATTTTTTTTCATCGTGAGAATATGCCACTGCAATGTAATATGAATTTGTTTCCAGGGTTTTAGGTCACTTTATCACTTTTTCTCACTCATAATGTGGCATGGCACTGTAATGATTATATTTTACCACCAGAGGTCGCACCAAACCGATTTTAATGAGATTTGACTCAAAGAAACGGTTTATTTTATGGTACTAGAGAGGTCTGCTTCAGAAAGGAAGACTACACTTCTACAGTTCATATGAACACCCATATTCAAGTTAGATATTTATTTCTGAAAACTCTGATTTTTTCGTAGATGTCCCTCCGCCCCCTTGTTTTCCATTTCCATTGTCAACTTGAATGCAAAAACTGAAGTTCCAGATTAAATCCTGTACAAGACTTTGGGGCTGTGTGGTTGTGGGATAGTGGAGGGGTGTTCAGATTTTGCATTTAGTTTATGGATTTCAAGCAATAATACTTTCAAATAGGGAATTACTGTCTGTGTTGACTGTAAAGAGCCGAAGCTTCAGATGTTTCTGAAGAGAACTGTTGTACGTTTCAGTCAAGCCTAGGTGTCAGTAAGTGAAGAAAATAGACATTTCACACACTGTTGCAGTTTCATTTATCACAAGGTTAACAAGAACTACACACATCCCTAATCCTTTCTGAACTTTTAACCATTGAATTATCTAAAAATATGTTATTAGATGAATGTGATAAAAGTAAGATGGCAAGAAGTGAAGGTTTCTGGATGGGTTTATTTCCTAGATAGCACAGATATTGAGAGGCAGGATGAAAAGTAAGAAGGGTGTGTGCGTGTGTGTGTGTGTGTGTGTGTGTGTGTGTGTGTGTGTGTGTGTGTGTGTGTTTGCGTGGGTGCTTGTGTGTTGTCAGTGGTTACAGTACGAGGCATGATGTTGTGTCACTGAAGCCCGTGCACAGTTCACTGCTCAGGCACAAAGCTCTAAGTGACTGCGTCCCTCTCCTCCTGATGCTAATAAGCAGATCTGGGTCACCTCACCCTCTTAGACACACGTGCATGGATGCACACACACACACACACACACACACACACTCACTCACAACTGCAATCTTACCATCCACCCACACACAGACACAAACACATGCATGCAGACATAAACTATAAAAAAGAAAACACCCTGTCTACTCTCTATTTAAACACACACACACACACACACACATATGGAGGCTCTGATTCCTCCGGGGCGGCAGGACGTGACATGGTGCTGCTGTCTGCGTACAGCGCTTGCAGCTCTCTGCTTGTGCTTGTCATCCAGGCAGTGGTGATGAGGCACGAGGGAACAAACGGCCTACAAGCGCTGTGGGACTGCCACGCATGATGCCAAGCAGCCTCCATTTTGTGGAGGAATGAGCAGACCGCTGGTTCTCTCTGACAAAGAGGAGAGAGGAAGAGAGAGAGGAGGGGGAGATCATGTCAGGCTCAGTTCTGATGAAATGACTCAATAGCATCTATCAGTTACTCCAGTTTAAATTATTCAGTAAAATCATTTGTATTTATTCAAATTTTTACAGTACACCATTTTGATTCCAGCACCATCTTCCACCTTTCTCTACTCCCCCCTCCAAAAAATAAAAGAGTCCTCTTAAAAAGATGAAGAGCTGACAGGGACCATCATGCATGTCACTCTGATGTTTGATTCTGTATTCATAGAATCATGAATACAGAAGAAAAATCTGCATTATGAAATTTACTCAGATTTACAGTTCCTTGCAAAAAACATTGTTTCTACATGAGAACAAGACTTTCTTGCATTTTAGTGAGATTTTATTTTGTCCTAAACAAAGCAGCACATATTTGTGAAATGGAGGAATGATGACATTAAAATCTGCAAAGTGTGGCATGCATTTGTATTCAGTGACCTGTATACATGAGTTTGTAATCCCATGTAAGATTAGACATGTGTCATATTGATACACTGTGAATTTGCATTACCAGGCAATTAACTAATCACGCCTTTAATGTCACAATGAACTGAACTAATGACATATTAGAGCCAGCAATTTTGGTTTTATAGACAAAAATCAAAGGGTAGTTGTTTGAATTATTGGATAAATTTCTGCGCGACTTTGTGTAAAGGTCACATAAAGTTTGTCAACACACTCCACAACAATGAAAGGTTTTCCTATGTTCAGTTTATCTGAATCAGCAGCTAAATCAAAAAGAGGAAGTAGAAATAATAAAAAGTACCTTGTGACTTTTTAAAAATTCTTCAGAGAAACATAATTCTTGGTACCCATATTTATATTTCAGATCCAGTTATTTTAAATCAGTGAAACAGTTTTGTCTTTGAAGAAAACATCGAAGATACTTTTACCCTCAACTGTTTTTCACATAGAGCAATTTGGTTTCAGAAAACACTCAAACTGAAAGAAGGCAGCACAAAAAAAGGAAAAAGCAATTTAATTGACTTAATAAAAATATCACATTTATCAGAACAGTTCTCTGCTGTTTTTAATGCTTTTTCATAGCTTTTTTTGTTACTTACCTCTTAGCTTAGGTCTTATATCTGATTTTGACACAGAGCAAGTAAAATCAAAGAAAAGGGGAAATGGGCAGGACAAAAAGAACTGTCAGGTCAATTAAAAGTCCACAGCAGTGCAGTATCTGAAAGTCACGTCTTCAAGAACCAAGAAGAAGAAAAATCCCATCCAGAGCTCAAACAGGAACCGAGGGATTTGACATGAGCCCTGACTTACTGGAGTTAAAGTATTTGTGTATTTTTAAATATAATTTTAAATTGGTTCTTTGTTAATTGTGCATCGCAGTAAAGTTCTGAATAACTTAAAGCCACTTGAATCAAATCTTGTCGGTTCAAGTAATCAGTGAAACTACTTTGTTTGTGTAAAGGTTTAAAACAATGGAATCCAGTGAAAAACTAAGGCAAACTTGTTTTTTTCTTTCAGTGTCAAAATGCTGTTTGTGTATCTATTCATATAATAGATACACAAACAGCACCAGGCCTTTACACACATGGATAAAAAAAATCTTTCTTGTTAGAAATGGGTTTTTTAAAGAGGACAGAACCTTGTTTTGAAACTGTTTCTCCATGTTGTTGAGATCTGGGAAGCTTGATGTTCATGCACAAGCAAGTATCAATTTCTTTGCATCTTGTACACATGCACACGCACACACACACACACACACACACACACACACACACACACACACACACACACACACACACACACACACACACACACATAAATCTGTGTGGGAAGGGCACCAAAACTGACTCTGGTCCTGGAACCCAAATCCTTCAAAACCATTTATCTACTTTTTATTTCAGTTTGTTCCCATCAAAGTAGACCTCTTCCTCAGGAGGTAATGGTCTCTCAAGCCCCCCCTCAAAGCAGCAGTCATTAAAATGTAATTGTGAAAAATGAAGAAAACTCACTGAAATGGCTAATTCTACATTTATATTTAGCTTTGACAAAAAGCTTCCTCACAGAAAAGACCTTGTGGTGTGAAAATCCACCCACTTTACTCCCCTTTAAGTCTGAACGTGCAGACACACACAGTCCAATTACAGTGGCCATGGCAACTATCAGAGATTATTGCTCTCAGTCAGCGCTGCACGGCTGTCAGTGGAAGCTGTAAGCCTCTGCACACACACATCAACACTTAACACATACCCCTGAAGACTCCTTCCTCTCTGCACACACGAGTCTGAATTAATCCCAGCTTCATTCACCAAACCAACCCCAAAGTCCTTTGTCAGAAAATCTTGTAAGGAAGTGTTTTTCAGTGAGGCAATTTATTATTATTATTATTATTATTATTATTATTATTATTATTATTATTATTATTATTATTATTATTATTATTATTATTAGTATTATTATTAGTATTAGTATTAGTATTAGTATTATTATTATCTGTATATTCAAATATCTGTATTTCACATTTTCCAGTCCCTTGTCGAATTATGTGCTCATATATAAGATTGATCTGCATTTTTTGTTTGTTTTTTTCCTGCGTGTTTGCATGTGAGTGACATTTCCTCCGTCGCGTGCGGCGTGGGCCCGGGGTCTCTGCGCGTTGTGCGCGCGGGGGGCGCGGGGAGGAGAAACGCCTCCAGGTCTCTCCCTGGTTCCTCCGCCGTCCCACGCACGCGCATCCGCTCATATCCTCAAACACACGGATGACCCGCACAAACTAACAAACATGAGCGCGAGCAGCAGCTTGCTAGAGCAGCTCAAGCCAAGCATGAAAATATGCGGAACTTTCTCTGTCCTCCGGCCGCTTGCTAAATTTAGACCTCTCAACCATGCTGCGTGTTTTTTTTTTGTCTTGCAGTGTTTCTCCTGCCGCACTGACTCGCCTTTTTTTTTTTTACTCTGTTCTCTTGATGCGAAAAAATTCGTACCTAGAACAAAGGCTCAGTCAGCATCAGAAATGTTATTGGTTTATAAAGACTTCCTGCGTCCTCCTTTGATTTTAGTTTTATTTTAGTCATCTTGCAACGGAAAGACGAGCCTCCTTCTTTTTTTTCTTGTTTCCCTGACACAGTCGGGCACATTTCTGCAAGCCGACTGCAAAGACCGGATGACAGTTTTTGCTCAGCCCTGTCACAGTAGATTAGGGAGGCAAAGACGAGGTGCTTCCTATTTGCAGGGATTAGAGCTGAGGTGGAGGAGAAGCCGCGTTGCTCCTCTCTGACTTGTTTTCTGCGAGCACATTCAAAAAAATATAGCCTACAAAACCAAACAACGACAACAAAAACTAAACTACATAAATGACACGAATGCTTAATGAATTAGCGGCTTAAGGGCGCGTAAAGACAGACGAGTCCAATGTCAGAGTGGAGCTGTCCGCGGTGCTGCCGGAGCTCCGCATCTGGCCAGATGCAGGAGGCTCATCATGTCAGCAACGAGTTGCATCCCTTCACAGCCTGAGGACTGATGAGGAGCAGAAAAGTCATAAGGCAGAAAAATATAAAATAAAATGATAGAACTAGAATTCTCGAAGCTCTTTAAAAGGCAAACGGATCTAAATTTTATATAATAACTCCACCCTCCACCCCCGACCCCCAAATACATAAAGTCTAAAATGGCTCCCATTTGAATCAACAATCCTGCTTCTGCTTTGTTTCAAGTCTCCCTGCCCAAAACGCCGAGCCTTTTGTTTTTCTGCACAAAAATGTGGCCCGCTACGCGCGAGCACGCGAACCTGCGTAATAATGTGGAGGCCCGTGTGTGTGTGTGTGTGTGTGTGTGTGTGTGTGTGTGTGTGTGTGTGTGTGTGTGTGTGTGTGTGTGTGTGTGTTGGCTGTCGGGTGATGCGCGCTTCGTTTCACAAATTTCAGATTGATTTCACATGTTAGAGTGCAGCTCCGCGGGTCAGGGGGGAGGAAGAGAGAGAGAGAATGTTGTTTTTACTAGTAAAATAAATAAATAAATAAAAAAAACATGGATACGTTGAGGTTTTTCCTCTTTTTTCTTTTCTTACAGACTATCGTATTAAATCATTGTTTTGGACATTTGTAATTTTTTTTTTTTTTTGCCTATTTAAATTTTTAGAAAGAAGTCACCTGCTGTTTTTTTGGTGGCAGGTGTCTTTGCCATTCCGCCAGATCACATTGTGGTAGCAGGTGTTCGGTGTTTTCTTTTTCATTCATGCATCATTTCAGAGGGAATTCTGAAGCTCTGCCTCTAACAGGCCGGATCTTTAAAAAAAAACAACATATATATAAATATATTATTCATTTATTTATTTATTTTGTAGGTCGTGATCACTGTCGTTAAACTCTCGCCGAGGACATAAGCGTCTCTCTCTCTCTCTCTCGCTCTCTCGCTCTCTCGCTCTCTCTCGCTCTCGCTCTC
>CAEGAF010183738.1:0-13708 GCA_903067075.1 Micropoecilia bifurca
GGAGGGGAACAGGCTGGTTGTTGGTGCAGCGCCCCTACAGGCCAGGAGGGGAACAGGCTGGTTGTTGGTGCAGCGCCACCACAGGCCAGGAGGGGAACAGGCTGGTTGTTGGTGCAGCGCCCCTACAGGCCAGGAGGGGAACAGGCTGGTTGTTGGTGCAGCGCCGCCACAGGCCAGGAGGGGAACAGCTGGTTGTTGGTGCAGCGCCCCTACAGGCCAGGAGGGGAACAGCTGGTTGGACTCAGAACAGCGAGAAAATGTATCAAATGTTGAATTTTTGGTCCCAACAGAACCAGGTCTACTGGACTGTCAGGTCCTTTCAACGTCCTGAAACCAGAGGTTCTGCAGACTGAAGGAAACTCTGCTGCTCCCCCTGCAGGTGAAACAGTCTGTGGCCTTGGAGCAGAACAGAACCAGAACCTTGGACGGCCGCCTGGCCCAGGTCCTGGTGTCGGTGTCGGCGCTGCAGGACGAGGACGTCCAGCTGGACCAGCAGGTGAAGACGTTGTCGGCGTCCTTCCAGTCGCTGCTGCAGGACGCCATCCGGCACAGCGACGTGCTGCAGCTGCTGCTGGGCGAGGAGGTGCTGGAGTTCCTGGAGTGGCCCCTGCAGGACCAGGAGGCCCACTCCGTCCCCGCCCTGAAGGAGCAGCTCCGCCGGCTGCAGGAGCCACTGAGGAGCCGCCAGGAGGCGGAGCTACAGCAGCCAGGAGCAGGTAGGCTCACCTGGAATCTCCTGGAATCTCCTGGAATCTCCTGGAGCAGCTTCTGACCAGGACAGGCAGATCTCTGCTGGTTTAAATAAACTTAACTGAACCAAACTCATTTATCAGTACAAAGGTTCATGATTTAGTAAAAACAGATCAAACTAAACTCAGAATCTGTTTCCATTATATTTATTTCTATCGGATATAAGGTTCTGATCCGTTTGGAGGTTCTGGTACCGATCCGAACGATCAGAGAACCATTGTCGCCATCTAGTGGTGGTAGATTGAAAGAACAGCAAATATTTGTAAATTAAAAAACATTATTTTGATTTTTTGATTTTTATTCAACTGATTATAAAACAGAAATATTTAGTGATGCATTAAAAACTATCTCCATGGAGACAGTTTGGTTTCATTAATAACAGATCGATCGTATGTAGTTTTTTTTATATATATATATTTATATATATATATATATATATATATATATATATATATATATATATGCTTTGAGGTTTAAATTCAGAGAATATTAATGAGTATTTGTGAATATTAATAACCAGGAAGCAGAGAGGAGATCCCCGCTGCTGACCAGCCCCCCTGGCCCCCTGCTGGCCGCCGGGGGAACAGCGGCGCTCCGCTCAGGGAGAACCAGCGCCTCCTGCAGGCGGAGCGGAGCGCTGCAGGCAGCCTGCGGGACCTGGAGAGGAAGGTGGAGCAGCAGGAGCAGAGGCTGGTCCGGGCGGAGGAGCGGAGCTGCTCCTGCAGCAGCACGGCGCCCCCTGCAGGACGGGAGGCGGAGCTGCAGGCGGAGGTGGTCAGGCTGCGGAAAGGCCTGGAGGAACATCTGAAGGTCTTCAAGAACGTCTTCAGCAACGCTGAGGTGCTGGAGGCGTCTGGAGACTCGCTGCAGCTGGACCAGCTGCTGGAGCTGATGAAGAGGAGGGACAGGAAGAGAGGAGGAGGAAGAACAGGTGGAGCCCAGCGCAGTCGGAGGGAGTCACCAGGTGAGTCACCAGGTGAGAACCAGTGATCAGACCAGCATCTGATCTCACCTGCTCATCATCACGTTCCTCCCCAGGTGAGCCGATCCCCTCCAGCCAATCAGGCGTCTCCGTGCTGTTTGCGGGAGGATTGGACAGAACCGTCCGTTCTGGACCGGGTCAGAACTCCAGGCTCTTCACGGCGCCGCTGGACGGCCTCTACCTGTTCGCCCTCAGCTTGGACCTGAGGCCAGGCTCCGCCCACATCCTGCTGGGGCGGGGCAGCCGTGAAGGGGGCGGGGCTCCGCTGACGCTGCTGCGGCGGCGGGTGGAGAGGGCGGGGCCTGTGGGCGGGGCGGGGCTCCTGCTGCTGCAGCAGGGGGAGCAGGTGAGGCTGCAGGTGAGGGCGCAGTGGGCGGAGTCAGAGAGCAACCTGCTGGCCGTGCTGCTGCTGCAGCCGACCACCAGAGGGCGCCTCCACACAGCGGTGCCTTAGAGACGGAGGACGATTCAGAGCAAAGGCTTCCGTATGGAGGACTTTCCCTGCCATAATCCAACATCACATTTTCATTTTGGAAGCAGGATTCATGTCTTTCTTCTCAAAACTTCTCCTGCGCTCAGATTAGTCTCTGCTCAGACTCTCTGCTTGCTTCTGAAATGGACTTTTGTCCCAGTCGCCTGGCAACCTCTCAGCCAATAGAATGACAGAGCTGGCAGCGTTTGTTTCCTTCAGCAGGTGCGTCTGTGTCGATTGTAGCAACCTGCAGCGTAACAAGTTTTGAGAACAAAAGACATGAAATCCTGTTTTCAGACTGAAGATGTGTGTCAGGAAAAGTCCTCCATACTTTTTCCTTCAGGCCATGAACGCACCATGGCTGCCCCATGGATAAAAGAGAAAACCTTTCACAATAAAACAGAAATTTGTTAGGTTAGAAAACATTATTAGTCTCATCTCCACAACAAACTCCAGAAATTTATTTTAAAATCTGCTGTTTTTGGCCAAATTCATAATTTGCTAATTTAATAGTTTGAGTAAAAATTTTCTGGATATTAAAATCAAAAACACAGATAATAAAAGAAAAAATACCTTATAGTGTCAACATTTTTCACTTAAGGTAATTTTATTTATATAGCACATTTTCAGCAACAAGGCAAACAGCAGGAATTTATTACAAAAGGCATAAATAGTGGAAATTTGCTCCGACATATATATACATATATATATATACGCTAACTATATAAGTGATATATACTTAGTGTATATATATGAGTGATAAAATACTCAGTTTTATCATATTTTCATTCAGGTTTAAACAAATTAAAATCATGGAGTTTGATGATCCTGTCAGTTTTGGTTCTTTATAAGAAAAAAGTAGCAAGAAAAAGTTTAAGTGCATTAATTTTCCTACATGCTGTGAATAATTTCTCCATTTATCCATAAGGCCAGAGAAGCTTCCTGCTGTTTTTTATATTGTATATAATTATATCCACTATTATTGAAGTGATGCTTTGTAAATAACTGGAGGTTTTTAAACAGATTGTAACTAAAGTAAAACTGCAGCACTTTGTTATTCAGATGCAGGGACCATGTTTCACCAGCAGAGGGCGGCGCAGCCTGGCAGGTTTAAATAAAGATTATCATTATTCATGTGCCGTGTTCTGCTTTCATCACTTCCTGTCCAGCCAGAACCCTGTGGTGGTTCCGGTTCTGACCCGGTTAGTGGCGGACATGAAGACTCTGGTTCCGGTTCTGACCCGGTTAGCGGCGGACATGAAGACTCTGGTTCCGGTTCTGACCCGGTTAGTGGCGGACATGAAGGACTCTGGTTCTGTTAGTTTGTCTAGAAGCTTTATTGATAACTGTTTACATCTCACAATGCATTTCCACAACACGACTCCAGCGAGTTTAATCAGCACAGGTGAAGAAGAAGAAGAAGTTTATCATTCACATGACAGAAGCGGACAGACGCTTGAAGCTCCGCCCACCGTTTCCTAGGAGACGGCGGGACGCGGTGATCTAACGGTAACGGATTGTTCTACATGGTTCTACAGCTACGGAGCGATGAAGAGTTAATGCAGCCCCTCCCCAACCTGCTGCTGGGGGGCGGGGCCAACCAGCTTTAAATGTTTCTGAGACTCTGATTGGTTCACAGAAATCATCATCATCATCATCAAAGCCACTGAACGATTCCAGAAGCACAAAATAAGGAAATGGAAAACAAAAAGTTTCATCATCTGACAAATACATTAAGGGCGTCGCCCCCCTGATTAACCCCTTCCTCCCTCATTGACCCCTGACCCTCCTCTTCCTCCCTCACTCTCCTCTTCCTCCTTCATTTCGTTTCCTCCCCCCCCAGCCCCTCCCATCAGGACTTCCTGAATCCGACCTTTGACCTCCCGTTCCTTCACTCTGCCTTACGCTTCAGTCCGGGAACCTTTTCCTGAATCCTGAAACACAATCAGGAAACAGGAAGTGAGCCGCCGTACTCGTCAAAATAAAACACATGATGATGTTCTTAAAGGGCCGGTTGACGTTTCACTGTGAGGTCGGAGGTCACCGACTTCAAAGCTACGCTGAGTGAAATGACAGAAATGAAGTGAAAAAACTGCAGCATCATGTGTGATGCTGTGGAGAAGCAGAGAAGCTCCCAGTAACACCAGTTATACCAGTAACACCAGTAACACCAGTTATACCAGCAACACCAGTTATACCAGCAACACCAGTTATACCAGCAACACCAGTTATACCAGTAACACCAGTAACACCAGTTATACCAGCAACACCAGTTATACCAGTAACACCAGTAATACNAACACCAGTTATACCAGTAACACCAGTTATACCAGTAACACCAGTTATACCAGCAACACCAGTTATACCAGTAACACTAGTAACACCAGTTATACCAGTTATACCAGTAACACCAGTTATACCAGTAACACCAGTTATACCAACAACACCAGTTCTTCTCCACCACTGGGATTCTCAATCAATAGTATTTAAACTCTATTATACAAAGTGTCCATATCACTAGGATACATAGTTACATCATCAGGTATGAACCATCTACTTCCTGGTAAAGCTCTTTCACATTAAAGGCCTAAAGCTTTTATTTTGAAACTAGATTCTCAGTGACTTTACATGAGTTTCTGTTGACTTACTTTTCCACAACATCCTTGACCTGGTTGGTGACCAGCGCCAGGTAGTGATCGATCTGAGCCTGAGGAGACAGGAAGTTAGACCAGCGGCACTGCTGATGCATTCTGGGTAATGTCAGGCTCCTACCTGGTGTTTCTCATAGATGATTGGGCAGCTGAACGCGGCGACCAGACCTGCAACAGGAGGACATGATCAGAACCCAGAGGACGGCCTGCTGCAGCGCCACCAGGGGGCGACGAGACGCCACCAGGGGGCGGCGCCACCAGGGGGGCGACGAGACGCCACCAGGGGGCGGCGCCACCAGGGGGAGACGATACCAGGGGGCGACGCTATCAGGGGGAGACGATACCAGGGGGAGACGCCACAAGGAGGCGATGCTACCAGGGGGATACGATACCAGGGGGCGACGCTACCAGGGGGAGACGATACCAGGGGGAGACGCTACCAGGGGGAGACGCCACCAGGGGGCGACGCTACCAAGGGGCGACGCTGACAGGGGGAGACGCTACCAGGGGGAGACGCTACCAGGGGGTGATGCTACCAGGGGGTGACGCCACCAGGGGGTGACGCCACCAGGGGGTGACGCCACCAGGGGGTGACGCCACCAGGGGGTGACGCCACCAGGGGGAGACGCCACCAGGGGGTGACGCCACCAGGGGGTGACGCCACAAGGGGGTGACGCTACCAGGGGGAGACGCCACCAGGGGGTGACGCCACCAGGGGGAGACGCCACCAGGGGGTGACGCCACCAGGGGGAGACGCCACCAGGGGGCGACGCTACCAAGGGGCGACGCTGACAAGGGGAGACGCTACCAGGGGGCGACGCTGACAGGGGGAGACGCTACCAGGGGGAGACGCTACCAGGGGGAGACGCTACCAGGGGGTGACGAGACGCCACCAGGGGGTGACGAGACGCCACCAGGGGGTGACGAGACGCTGACAGGGGGCGACGCTACCAGTGGGAGACGCCACCAGGGGGCGACGCCATAGAGACGCCGATGCTTACCCAGGATCAGCAGAGTGAGCCCGTTGAACAAGGCGCCAACGTAGGTCAGGATCCACATCAGAATCGCAAACTGCAGGACAACAGCAGGAGAAACTAGGTCAGAACCTCATGTTTGATAATCGGTTCATCAGCAGAACCAATCAGGACGGATCCAGAGGTTCTGCCTCACCTTGATGGAGTCCACTAGGTCCTCCACCAGGAACAGACGCCTCAGCTCCCTGACGGCCCAGTTCAGCTTCTCCAGGATCCCGTCACTGTACTTGTGGACCAGGTTTGCGGACAGCGCCACCTCCTGGTCCAGGTACAGCCTGCGGGGCGGGACAGAGGCGGGTCAGAAGGTTTCCATGGTAACAGGGTCCGACCCGGACCCACGTCTGGTTCTGAGGCTTTGAAGAACCACAAAACGATTCCAGCTCCGGTTCGGGTTCATCTGAGCTGCAAGCTGAGCAGGAACTTGCTTTGGTTCTGGTCCAGATTCCCAGATCTCAGCTCCTGGTAATCCCAGTTACTGAGTCTGGACTCAGAAAGGTTCTGATCAGCAGCCAGAAGCGGATCAACCGACTGTGGAGCTGGAATAATCCCATCTGGACCAGAACCGCAGTGGACCAGGAACCAGGAAGTGATTATTATTATTCTACGTCATAAGATCTGAGGCCCTGAATCTGAAGGTGTGATGTCAGAACCTGAATCTGAAGGTGTGATGTCAGAACCTGAATCTGAAGGTGTGATGTCAGAACCTGAATCTGAAGGTGTGATGTCAGAACCTGAATCTGAAGGTGTGATGTCAGAACCTGAATCTGAAGGTGTGATGTCAGAACCTGAATCTGAAGGTGTGATGTCAGAACCGGGTCGGGACGGATCTTGACCGGGTTGAACGACTACATATTTTTTAAGGTCGACTACGTCGTGATAATAGTCGAGTCGATGTCGACTAGTCGTGATGACGTCATAGTGACATCATCTCAAAACTCTTCACGACTTGGAGGTTTTATCAGCCATTTTCACGGTAAATATTAACCCTAAACCCTTTTCACTAAGTCTATTATGCAGAATTAAAAGAGCAATAAACACATCATTCTTCGTGAGCAGCAGAGAAAAGTTCGCTGCACAAAGTCGGTCTGACTTTTTTTTTCCAATCACCGGCTGATACTGATGATCTCTAATAGTTACTGGTATAGGAGTCAGATTATCACACTGACCACATGGAGCTTTTGGATCATCACAAACCAAACTTATTATGAACGGATCCCGTTTGATTACAGTTTAATTCAGCAGAGCCTCCTGTTGCTCCTCCTGCTGAACCGACATGCAAACGGAGGCAGAGAAACTCAGACCCTCAGGATGAAGCTGGACTTAGTGTCCAGATGTTGTCAAACCAGATCTTTATAAGAGCCAAAGCTGCCTGGTTAGAAGCTTCAGTCCTCAGGGTGACGCTGATCAGTTGGGGGATAAAAAAAACCGCAACATCAGGCCACATTGTTGCACGTTACTCCGGTAGTCTTTTGTTTTTTTAAAGTATTTTTTCGGCACTAGTTTATTTGACAGTAATGTGACTGTAAGGGTCAGAGAGCGGCGAGGCCTGATGGTCCAGCGACTGGAGGACGGGAGTCGGACTCCTGACCACCGGGCTGAAGTCTCTATATGCGCTACGCTAACCGCCGCGCCGCGCAGCAACGCCCCTATTGCGGGAGCCTATGCTGTAATTTACAGCTTCTCTTTGTTAAATTATTTACATTTTTATACAATTTGAGCTTTCTGACTAACTCACCTAGTCCATCTTCTTTCATTTCCTTGGAAAAATATGTTGTGTCACGTGATGCGACTCGTCGACTGGCCCAGAAAACAGTCACTGCAGAGAACAGAACCGACTGGTCGGTGCAGCCCGAGTCAGAAGCGGACTCACCTGAAGGGGTGACCCTCGTCGGACTTCTGGATGGCCTGCAAGATGCCCTTATATATCCTGAAGCAGATGGTGACGGACAGCAGCGCCAGGCCGACGTAGGAGGAGACGCTGACGATGCTGCAGACGCTGAGCGACAGCAGCAGCAGCAGCGCCGCGCCGAACACGGCGCCCGTCGTCTTCACGTCGCGCCAGTACACCAGCTCCACCACTGGGGGGCAGACACACACGGACACGGTCAGAACCAGAACCAGAACCAGAACCAGAGCTTCACTGGGAAACAGCCTGACTGATCCAGGGGGATCGGAGCAGATGATTGGTTCATGAAGATGGAGGAAAACCTGGTTCAACCAAAGTTCTGATCAGGTCCAAACCACTCAGAGACGTGTCACTTCCTGCTGATGTCATGCTAAAGCTAACGCTGCAGGCAGTTTGAGCTGCTAAATGGTTAAGGTTTGTGATTCTACAGTGGTCTAGTCCCAGGTCCAGATCCTGTAGCTCCCTCCTGAAGTCCATTTTGGACCAGAACCATAAACACAGGAAAGACTTTGATCCACTCGCTAAAACAGGACAATTCATCATTATACAGATTTGTAAAGTTACTCCCAAAATAATTGGATTATAACCTTGTTATTTATTCACTGATAAATGTCACAATTCCAAACTAATTTTAGCTCTAATGCTAAAATACATTTCTACTTATAGCTCTTTTAAGCTAACATTGGAAGCTAAATATTTACATTGTTGACTAAATATTTAGCTCTAAACTAAATATGTACTTTGAAAACAAAATATTTACTTATCTTCTTAAATATTTAGTTAAATATTTAGTTTTGAGTCATTTATAAGATTGTTTTCTGTCTGAATAACCAAATTATTGCTGATATTCTGCCCATATTAAAACGCTGTGAATCACAGACTAACTTCATCCTCCTGCGTCCAGCTCAGCGGGTTTAAACTCGACCCAAATATAAACTTTATTCTGTTAAACTCGGATTGACCACTTCCGCTCGACTCGCCGCCGTTTCCGCCTCGCTTCCGCCGCTGTTAGCATGCTAGCCGTTAGCTTCCCGCGGACCGCCATGTTCCCAGAAGAACCAGCGGCTGAGGCGGACCGAGCGGAGCAGGAAGGCGGAGCGGCGCTCCAAAAGCGGCCGCCTGCCTCATATGGTAACGGGCTGCCCGCGGCACCGAGGCCGGCTAAAAATAGAGCCCGCGCCGCAGCGCTCTCCACCCGGCCGCAGATCTGGTTTCACCGCCGCTCCGGTTCAACTCGTCCCGTTTGACCCGCTTCACCTCCCTGCTCCCCGGACAGACCCACCGCCTCACGCCGGGACCGAACCTCAGAGTCCCGGTCAGCCTCCGCGGGAGGCCGGCCTGAGCCCCGCGGCTCCCGGGCGGCCACAGCCCGCGGCCGGAGCGCGACCACAGGGCATCGAAGCTCACTAACCCCGCACGGCGTCCATGTTGAACCTCCCGGAGCTCCAGCAGCAGCAGCAGCGGCGGCTCCGCCTCCGGCTGACCGGAGATCAGGCTCCGGGGGCGGGACATGCGCAGCTCGGCCCCACGGAGGGACGAGCACCGGGTTCACCGATTTATCGCCAATATATGATCAATAAACAAGCGAGGAGAGTTTATTAAAATAATCACCGATTTATTAATAACAAATTCCTCACAATAACGTATTAAATTGATTTATCGATCCCAACAGGAAGCAAAGAAAACGACTTCCGGTTTTCAATATATCTATGGATATAAATCTGAAAAGTGCGGCATGCCCTTTTTTAACCCAGAACCGGGTCTGGCTGCAGATCCTCTGAACATCTGGACCAGTTTACAACCAGCTGGACGCAGGTCTGGGCTTTGACTAGGCCACTCTGTCCCAGGAATCAGCTCTGATCTCAACCATCCCATAATTATCTGACCCGTTTCCCACAGCATGATGCTGCCACCCCCTGTTGGCTGACGAGTCAGAACCGCTGCTCTGGGTCCAGCCGGTCCAGAACCCGACCCGGTGCTGATAAGCCCGGTTCAGTCGGGTCGTAAAAGCAAAGCGCTGCAGATAAAAGGTCCAACATTCAAATCAGCTGCAGGCCAGGTGCATGCTGGGAGGACAGGTCCACCAGAACCAGAACCAGACCTGAGGCAGACACACACACACTGCCAGAACCAGAACCAGACACACACACACAGCCAGAACCAGAACCAGACACACACACACAGCCAGAACCAGAACCAGACACACACACACAGCCAGAACCAGAACCAGACACACACACACTGCCAGAACCAGAACCAGACACAAGCTGCTGAGTCACCAAGCAACCGGATCAATGATAACAGACCAGAACCAGCCGGTTCTGATCCAGAACCTCCAGCAGGACAGAACCTGACCCAATCAGAACCAGATAACCTCTGGACCGTTCTCCAGAACCAAACGGATCAATGATCTAATCGTGAGGAGGCGGCGCCGAGGGCCTGACCCGTTTGGACCTCCAGCTGTCTGCTTGATGAGCAGAACTCAGCAGCCGGTTCTGGTTCTGGTCGGACTGCAGCTGCAGTTCCTCTGCAACCAATCATTAACCCGACCTTTGACCCGTCCTGCTGCGCGTCCAAAGGTCTCGCCTGCAAACCCAACAACCAGAACCAACCAGAACCAACCAGAACCAGCCAGAACCAGCCAGAACCAGCCAGAACCAACCAGAACCAACCAGAACCAGCCTACCCTGCTCCCTCCAGTACCGGCCGACCGGCTCCTTCCTCTCCATGCAGCTGCTCTCCATGCCGACCGACCCGATCCGATCCGATCCGACCCGATCAGCAGACGCACCGACCGGGCGAGAGAGAGAGAGAGAGAGAGAGAGAGAGGAGCAGCTCCTCCTGCTGTCAGCTGACTGAACTGTGACGCAGCGCCTGGCGCCGCCTGGACCTCCTCCAGAACCAACTGGACCCGCCCCGCTGGAGCTGCTCCTCCTCCTGTAACCAGCCGACCTTTGGCCTCCATGTGAGGCAGTGACCTCTGACCTCTGGGTCAGGATCTGAGGACAGTTGTTCTGTAGGAACATCTGGACCTGCTTCCTGCAGATTAAAGGTCCAGATTATATTCTGACTGCTGCTGGGCGGGACCAGCTCAGGTTGCCATGACGACGCGCCGATCGGGCCGCTGTTTGTTCAGGATTCATTCATTTAGCTCCAAGCTAAATATTTAGCATAAAGCTACATACGTCTTTAGGCTAAAGCTAAATATTCAAAGCTAAATATTTTGGAGCTAAATTTTCAGTTAGAGAAATATTTTTTTTGTAAACTGAATATTTAGATAACCTGCTAACCATTTAGTTTGTTAGCTAATCTTTTAGCTTCAAGCTAAATGATTAGCTTGTAAACTGACTAGCTCAACACTTAGCTGGTTGAACCTGATTTAAAACTAAACCTTAATATATTTTCTCCTATCAGTGTTAATTTGACGGTAACTTTAAGAACGGAGCTCCAAGGTGAGTTTCTGAGGCTTTAAACCCAACAAGATCTCCAGCGTCAATCCATCAAAGTTCAGTTTTATTTATTTAATCAGAAAAATAAACGTTTGAGAAAAGCTGGTCTATTCTGCTAGTGGCTGCATTCAGCCACCAGGGGGAGCTGCTGCAGACTTCAAACCGACCCAGACAGCACGAAAGACTCCAGCTCCCATGATGCACTGGGGGATCAAGCTAAATCCTCTCCTCCAACCACATCAACACCAACATGACCTCTGACCTCTAGTCAGTCTGCAGAATCCATCCACTGTCCATGAACATGATTCATTCTGACCTTTAATGATTCATTTGAACAGTTCTTTTTCCAGATGCTGTCAGTCTGAATAGGTTCTGATCCAGCAGCATAAACCCGATGGGTTGAACAGAACCGGCTCATCAATAAACGCCTGCAGCTTTTCAAGTGATCCAGACAGGAAGGAAGCCAGAAGGTTCTACAGTCATGATGAAAATGATGCTAAATGGCATTTTAATCAGAATCAAACCTACATGGGTTTATAAAATATCTCATTTATGAAGACAGAAATTAAATTCATCACTTTCTCAGTAGATCAAGAATCCATTATTAGTTATTGATTACCAATGGTGGCCACAGCTCATTAAAAAGTTAGCTGTGCTAACTCTAAAGCTAATGCTAAAGCACAAAATCAGCATGATGATTAGTGGAAGCTAATGCTAATGTGCTACCGCAACATGATTGGCTGAACTGTGCCCACCACTGCAACCTGGTAAATTAGCGCTATGGAGCTAAGTGAGCTAAGCACTGGCTAACGCGCTAAGCTAAACATTAACTTTGCTATTAGAAAGGCGCCTTTAAGTAAAGGATATTATTATTGTGGTTATTCTTAGTGCATAGCAGAAGTGCTTTAGAATTTATCTGGAAAAAGGGTTAGCTAAGCTATAAGCAACATGCTATAGCATAGCTAAGCTATAAGCAACATGCGATAGCATAGCTAAGCTATAAGCAACATGCTATAGCATAGCTAAGCTATAAGCAACATGCTATAGCATAGCTAAGCTATAAGCAACATGCGATAGCATAGCTAAGCTATAAGCAACATGCTATAGCATAGCTAAGCTATAAGCAACATGCTATAGCATAGCTAAGCTATAAGCAATATGCTATAGCATAGCTAAGCTATAAGCAATATGCTAAAGCATAGCTAAGCCATAAGCAATATGCTATAGCATAGCTAAGCCATAAGCAATATGCTATAGCATAGCTAAGCTATAAGCAATATGCTAATATGCTAAACTAAAAATGAGCTGTGCTAGTGGTGGATTAGCATAGTGTGTTTTCCACATCATTCTTTGATCTTTTCATCAGCAGTTTAGTTATTAGATTGCTGATTAAAATGTTAGGTTGAATTATTTTTGTTAATAAACTCTTTTATAATGGTTTGTCTGTATTTATGCCATAAACATAATTTATGGGTTTATTTATAAAATGCTGAGACTGAACTATTCTTGGTTATTATTATCAGAACCTGATGAGGCAGCAGATCAATGAGGCTGATCGGATCCGACCAACATGACATCAGCAGAACATTTGCTGACTGGTTCTGGAGAGAAGAGCTGAGAGTGTCGCAATGCAGGGAAGAGGAGGGGGGAGGAAGAAGGGAGGGGGGAGGAGGGGGGGAGGAAGAAGGGGGAATAGGAGGGGGGTAGGAGGAAGGAGAGGAGGACGGAAGAGGGGGAGGGGGGGGGAGAGAGAGAGGGGGAGGAGGAGGGAAGAGGGGGAGGGGGAGGGGGGGGGACCTCCTGCCTGGTTTCTGCTTCCTGATCCGTTTCATAACATTTTACTTTCTGATCTGATTAAAATCTTTAATTTCGTTGGTTGTGAATGTTTTTCTGAGCCAGCAGCTCCGGAGTCGAGGGCTGCAGAGACCAGAACCGGGCCGGGCCGGTTCTGGTGCCGGAGAGCCGGGGCCCCTCAGGCGGTGTTGGGTTGCAGAGCCATATCTCCGGTTATTTCCAGAGCCGAGGAAAGTTCAGATACCAGAGTCCAACTCAACACCCTCATACCGAGGACAGCAGCTGGACCGGCCCGGTTCTGGTTCCGCTCACCAGCAGCGGGAATGTTTCAGGCCGGAGGACGGGTTAGAGGAGAAAACCAGAACCAAACACTCCAACAGAACCAAACGCAGGAGTTAATGTAGAACAGAACCAGAACAGAACCGGAACAGAACCGGAACAGAACCAGAACAGAACCAGAACAGAACCGGGACGATGCAGGAACAGAAGGTGACGAATGGCAGAGGTGGAGTCAAACTGAAAGGTGGAGATGGATGGGATGTGGATGAAGATGGAGGTTCTGGAGGAAACCAAGGAGTATGACTGTGGGAGGAGGGGGGGGGGGGGGGGTTGAGGGGGGCAGAGAATGAGGGGGCAGAGGGGGAGACCAGTGGGTGGAGCATTGGGGGTG
>CAEGAF010183744.1:0-25522 GCA_903067075.1 Micropoecilia bifurca
ACACACACACACACACACACACACACACACACACACACACACACACACACACACACACACACACACACACACACCTACATCAGCATCATCTAAGTAAGCTTTTGTGCTGCTTGTGCTCGTTTGTGCGCAGCTGAGCGATTTGATGCAGGAAGTGCGGGACGAGGTGCAGCGCGAACACGAGAGGAAGCTGGAAAAGCTGAAGGACGACCACCGGAGAGAGCTGAACGGCATCCGAGAGAAATATCTGGACGAGGTCAGACTTCGGAATAACTTCTGATTTAAAACCGAGGCAAATTTTGATGTACAACTAAGGAATGTTTTCTAATATCCTGGGGAAAAACAAGATCCTCCCGTTTGCTTCCAGAGGATTCTTGACGGTACGTCTACATGCTTGCGTTGCAGGAAACCGCCCAGAGGGAGCGCTTGTTGCACACGCTACAGGAGGACAGGGTTCGCCTCCAGGCGTCACATGACCTCCAGCTGGACAGACTCCGCCTGCAGCTCGATGAACAGATACAGAAGACGCAGCTGGCTCATTCCCGCAAGGTTAGTCGAGATTTATCATGCTGCTCAAACGATTCCCAAACAGTGCGATCGTCTTATTTTCTCCTGCAGGAGTCGGAGTTGAAGGATCTGGCTGATAAACTGGAGCTGAGAGAGAAAGAGTTGCAGAGCCTGGAAGTCCTGCTGCAGACTAAGGTTTTCCTCTAGTAAAACACAAGAGCTCTGCAGGAAAGGGAAACTGAGAAACTCCCAAAACATGTTGTGTTACTTCACAGCCACTCGTATCGTGTTTTCTGTGATTTTTATGTGATAAACACTGCAAAAACACAACATTTTACTTATTTAAGTTCACTTTTCAGGAGGATATAGGAGTTTGTTTTTAGTCAGTAATTCTTCTATATTGAATTTGTGGGAAAAATCTATTGTAAAGGCAAAAATCTGCCAGTGGGGTGTTTTAAAATCAATATTCATGAATTATTTAGTTAAATCAAACTCCAATTTCTTGCTGAAAAAGTACCTGTTAGTTTTGTGTTATTTAAGTTTACTAATATATTGGAACTAGAAACCTAACAAAAAATACTTTTGTAAGATTTTGTATTTTTGCAAGGAACTACCAGAAAACAGTGGATAATTGTAATATGGACAGAATATAAGACATAGCTTTCAAAAGACTACGGTTTCCCTGTTGGAGTCAGATCTGGACTTTGACTAGACCACACTGTCTGCAAGACAACACAATTGGCTGCGTTTGTGGATAAAACAAAAAAGCAGCCATCCTCTGAAGTTTGTTAGACTTAATGTAAAAACCTGAAGTTGGTGGTTGTGATAAAACAAAATGTTTGAAAGTTTCCAGGGTGTGAATACTCTTGCAAAGCACTGTGTGTTCTCTTAACACAAATCCTAATTACTAACTATGTCAGCTGATCATATCGTCCTCCTGTCAGGCTGCAGATCTTAATCGGAAGAGGAAGAAACTCGACAAAGACGAGGAAGATTTAGACCGGCAGTTAGAGGTGCGGGTATTTTTCTCACCAACTTCTTTGGCTTTTTGTGCCGTCCACCGACTGTGTGTTGGCGCGTGTCTCTCCAGGTTCTCCCTCGGCTGGTCCGGGAAAGAGACCTGCTGAGCGAGGAGCTGCAGAGGCTGAGGGAGGAGGTGGCACAGGCCCGAGAGCTTTCACACAGAGCCAGGGAGGAGAGGGACGAGGCCAAGGACCAGAGCTACAGGATGAGAGAAGAGCGAGACAAAGCCAGGGAGGAGAGCAGGACGGCGCGGGAGGACAGGGAGCGGCTGGAGCGCAAGGTGGCGCTGCTGCAGGAGAGATGTGACCGCCTCACCCGCAGAGTCCGGTACGGTACAGATCAGGGTGTCGAACTCATTTCCATTTCAGGGCACATGAAAATGATGAATGATTGACGTTATTTGATACTATAAAAATAAAAACTGATTTGATTTATCTTGAAGTTTTATTTATACGCCCTAGAGTCTTGAGTGACACATGAATAGCTTTGGTGGGCTGGATTTAGTCCACAGGCCTCGAATTTGACACGTGTTGTGGTGCAGAACTACAATTGCTGGTTTATACGAAAGAAATAAAACAAACGTAAAAAACCATCTAAAAAGTAACTCCTTAAAACAAAAATCTCAACATAAAAGATATTTTTCTTGTTTTGTTTTTTTTTCAGTGAGCTGGAACAAGCTGAAGATGGAAGAACTTTGCCCCAATCAGAGCAGAACAAGAAGGAAGCAGAGAAAGCGACGGCGCCCTGTGATGACAGGACAGACTCACCGCTCCAGGTGGAGGAGTTGGACTCGCCTCTGTCCCCCGTAGCCGACAGCCAGTGCAGCATCAACGAGTAAGAAGGATCCAAACGCAGAGCGTCAAACAGGTGGTTTGCTGAAAGCGTAAAACGACCGTGATCAAATCGTTCCTAGGCTGCGTCAGTACGTCTCGTCACACGGCGCCTCCATCCAGAAGACCAAGCAGTTCCTGGAGCGCGAGAACAGCCGGCTGATGGAGAGGCAGGCAGCTCTGCGGGCAGCTGAGACAAGCAGCAGCCAGGACCCCGGCCTCAGAGGACCCAGTGAGGAGAGGATGAGGAGCATCCAGCAGGTGCAGGCTGGAGTGTTACTCCCCCCTCCCCCCTACTCTCCTCTTGTAAACACCTCAAACATCGGGCTGATTTCTGAGAAATGCGCCACTGAATACCGGCTGGTGTCTCTGGTTCTGTCAGGAGGCCAGAGACGTGGCGGAGCTTCAGCAGACGGTTCAGAGAGGAAACTCCCTCCTGCGGAGGAAGGAGGAGCAGCTGCAGCAGCTGGAGAGCTCCATGGCTGACGAGGTCAGGAAACCAAAAAAAAAAACCCAAAGAAGCACAAACCAAAACTCCTCCTCTTCTTATTATTTATAGAATTATTCTTAGCTGATTCAATGAAAGATTGGAATTGAAAAATTATGTCATAAATCTCACTTTTTCATCTGGAAAATCTTGCACATTTTATCATCTAGCAGCATGAGTCCAATCACATAGTCAGCAGACGTGTTTGTTGCCGTGTTCCTTCAGGCCATGTTTGAGGATTCGTCTCAGCTTCCTGACAGGAAGGTGTCGTTTGACGTGACCAGGTCAGACACCAGCAGCCCAGTGGAGCCGCAGAGCGAAACAGGTAACACACACATCGCAACGCTTCACAATGACAAGGCAGTTTAGAGTAGTTTGCATCATAAAAACATTATAAACACACCACACACACTTACAAAGTTCATATTTTTCCCCTTCCTTGCTCTCATTGTCTGCCTTGATTGACGCTCTTACTTCAACAAGAGCGAGAGAACGTGACATAATAGGCTTCAGAATTAAATCCACATGTTTTGTATTTATTCAGCTGATCCGTGCTGATAGCATATATATACAAATGTACCCACATATTTATTAGTCAAATGAGTATTTTTCAGTAAATATAGTCGGTCTTGGTGAATTATTTTGAAAATACGGAGGCTGTGCTCGTGTAACTTCCTGTTGTAGTGCTGCGATATTTGAATATCGACGTGTCCAGGATGGATCTCTGCTTCGTTCACCTCCAGGGTTGGAGTGTTAATTCGCTCTTTTCTTTATGCTTTAAAATTGAATCGTGAATTCTAATAGTTTATTTTCATGAGTTCAGTTTATTAGATTTTTATATAGAAAAACATCATTTATAATTAACACAGATTCAAATTCAGTCACTGGTGCAAAGCTTTATGTCTAAGGAAACCTGAACGTTTGCAACATCCGACAGCGCTGCTGCTTCTGCTTCCTCCCTTCATCTCTCCTCCTCCCCTCATCAGGAGATCCTCCCATCATCCCAGCCAAAGTCCAGGAGTTGGCCAAGTCGCTGCAGCACATCTCCGCCCAGCTGGACAGCGTTCTGACCGCTCTGGGCTCGTTGACCCAGAGGGAGAGCAGCCCACTCCACCCCTCCTTCTCCGTGCCGCTGCCTCAGCGGTTTGGGACAGAGGCGTGGGGGTCGGCTCCCGCCTCAGCGCCCATCTTCCGGCAGGGGCCTGGCCTGGCCCCCAGCTCTTTAGCGCCAACTCTGTCTGAGAGGCTGTGGAGCGGCTCTGCAGCGCCCCCTCTGTTCAGCACCCCCATCAGCAGCGGGCTGATTGCCCCAGGAGACTTCATGAACAGCAGGTGGAACCAGATATTCCCTGGTAGGTCAAAGGTCAAATTAAAAGCTGGACGTCTGGGCTCGGTCAGTCCCTCCTGCTGGTTCTGAGCAGTTCTTCTGTTCCGCAGGAGCAGCTGCTGACCCGGTCGCCTCCAGCGCCGTGAGAACCGTCCAGTCTTATCCATCATACACTCCCGTCAGGTAAAGACCCCTTTTGCTTTTGGTCAAACGGTTGATTATTACTGCCTGACAGTGAGCTAAAGTGTGTGTTTCTGTGTGTGTGTGTGTGTGTGTGTGTGTGTGTGTGTGTGTGTGTGTGTGTGTGTGTGTGTGTGTGTGTGTGTGTGTTAGTCAGCACAGCCGCAGCTATCAGGCGATGCAGAAGTCAGTGGAGCTGGACGGTCAGAGGCTGCAGGGCCTGATTGACAGTAACAAGAAGTGGCTGAGCATGCGGAGGAAAGACCCCAGCATGTATCCTTCCTGCAGAAAACTGAGACGCAAACAAATAAATGTAATTATTAAAGAGAAACAGATCAAAGAGCTTTTAACATTTTCAGATCCCCATTAAGAAAGAGAAAAGCGTCGTCATCTTAGCCTGGTGTCGTCTTTAACTTTTCCCTCCAGACCTCTGTTCACTCGCTATCGAGCTGCTTCCTCCAACAGACTGATCCAGCTGGGCCTGGACGATAGCAACCAGATCAGAGTCTATCACTACTGAGGTCGTAACCAGCACTTCTGTGGACTTTGGGTCATGAATGACACTGTGACAGGTCAGCAAGTGATGTTTACAAGGAAGATTAAGCTTCCAGAATAAAGATCTTCAGGGATGTAACTCCTTCTACGGATGTTGTAAACTCAGGCTGGTTTACCAAGTCAGGTCCAGACATGATTTCTTCTAAAACCATGTGCAGGTTACATCTGTCTTTATACCACTGGTTTTTGTAAAGCACTTATTTAAAGGTTTTTAGCTATTTCAACTTTTGTAGAACAATATATTTACTAGCTCTTTGATGTTTACAGACCAGCAACTGTTGCAAACTCATATATTGTGCATGTCTTGTGTAAATATTGTATTTTTAATAAATGTAATTTTTATAAATTTTCTTTTGCCCACACCTATAGAAATGATTAATATTCCTTGAACATCTTCACATAACTTAAAAAAATGTATGTATTAGGATAAACCCAGCAACAGCAGAAACTCTGGCAGAATCCAGAGATGGCATGGTGGCTCTGGAGGAGCTGCCAGAGCTCCATGGCTCAGGTGAGTGACAGGAGAACCACTAATGGGGCACTAAACACATTTGTCCTTTGAGAACCTCCCGCCTCACCCCAAAAAACAACAAAAACAAATGTTTGAGGTTCAACCAACACTTGACATGAAGCCAGAGTTGCAATGAATTGTTTGATGAAAGTCATGTTAAAATGGCTTAGTCAAAGTCCAGAGCAATATTAAATGGAGAGAAAATTGCCGTCATCCGATCCAATCAGATACAAAACTGTATATGTGCAAAGTTGATTTACTTGAATATGTAAATGCGCCACACATTTTAAGTTTTATCTTTAAGGCACTATAAAAATCTTGGACCATTTTCCATCTACTTAGTGTTCCTTCATCACATAAATTCCCAGTTTGTGGTTGCAATGAGAAAGTATGGATAAATTCAAAGAGAAGGAATAGTTAAGACAATAGATGAAAACAGTCCCATTTGTGAAAAAGAACCTTTTATTTAGTAACCACTCATTGAAATGCTGGACAATAAAATCTACTTTTCATACAGAACAGTGCAAAAGAACTGGCTCCGCAGTCACACACACACATATACACACACATACATACGAGGGCAGTCAAATAGTAAATACAATCATTTAAGGACGGCTAGTTTTAACAAGCTGACCAATCCGAGCACAGTGTGTGACTGAGGTGATTAGACACACAGAAGGCCACTGGCAGATTGGACCTGACTCTCGCTCCCCCGGTTTGTAAACACACACAACCCTGCAGAACCACACACAGCTTACAAAATGCATCATTTTCTGTTGTTTTGACCATAACGAGGACCATATATAAAAAGAATGGAGAAAAGAGTTCAGTGTTTGCATTGTCGTCTTCATCAGCAGCAGCACGTAAACACGCAGAGCGACAGTAACATCGATGATAGCAGCAGGAGGACAAAACGCTTCAGGACCCGTCCATGTTGACCCAGCTGTGGACTGGCACGCGAGTGTCCCCCGCCTGGCTCCGACAGGCGGAGACATGCTCACCGACCGCCTGAGGAGCATCAGGCTACTGGCTGTTTCTTTTTCCAAACATGGACAAGATGCCAACAGAGAGAAAACGGGTGATAAGGCAGAGAGGATGAGCTGAGCTGAGCTTCTCAAAGGAGACGCCGACAGATTCAGAAGACGTAGATCTTGTCCCTCTGAACCGTGTCGAGGTCGTCGTCCATAGTCAGGAGGACCTACGAGGGGAAGACAAGCGGGATTCCAACTCCAACATGTGTCGAGTGCAACAATCACCATTTTGTCCTGATTAGGAACAAGAAACAACAACCATACCAGGAAGGATCCAAACATAGCGATGGAGGACAGGAAATGCCAAATGTCGTGGTCGTCAAAGAACGACAGCAGGATGCAGTCTCTGTTGTGCTCGCGAGACTCGGCTGGAGTTTTCTGCAGCGGGAAAGAAAGCGACTAGGGTTGGTGAATCGATTATGGAAATAAATGTCAACTAAATGAGCAGTCGATTGATCGTTAACCGGTGAATATAGACTCAAAAAAGGCTGTTTGCTGACAAAAACAACATATTTGAAGCAGAAATTAATCCAAAACTACAAAATAATATACACTGTGGATTTAATATTTTTAAAAGAAACCCTCCTTTGTCTGTAAATATGTTTACAGAATTAAAGTCGCATAGTTTCAGTTTCATGTCGAGAAAAACCCATCAGCGTTTGATATGAATTATTACTCGGCTTACACTGTACGGATGTTGAGCTGAGCAGCATCACTACGGGGTTAGAAGCATTTTTCCTTTGCTACAAATAATCAAGCGTACAACAGAATTTTAGCCAATAAAATGTTAATTTTGCTATTTTATAAAGGAAATAAATTGTTTATTTGTATATCAAATATTGTATAAAAAACCTAAGTGGTTTAACAAATAATCTGCAGTGCTCATTTTTTTATCTGATTAAATGTGAGAATATCTGACAGAATAATCGATTTCTAAAATAATCAATAGTCGCAGCCCTAAAGACAATTAGACATTTGCAGCCCTTGTAGAGTACGTTTTAGTCCATCATACATAAATAATCTGATCAGTGTGTTGCTGACCTGCCAGGTGCTGAGGCCCTGGAAAAAGAAGTAGAGAGCAAAGCCCCAGACCACCGCCGTGAAGAGAATACACACCAACGGCAGACACTTGATTCTCTCACCACTCCGGAGCTGAAGCGACAACAAAAAGGTCAATAATAAAATATAATCTTGATATCTGATGCTGGCTGTGTTAATGCACACGCTCGCGCGCGCACACACACACACACACACCTTCATAATGATGTAGAAGGCAAAGTAGAGCAGCAGGTTGCAGATGGCGATGGCCAGCAGGTACGAGGCGAAGTCGTTGGGTCGCTCTATGAGGCCGTAGGCGGCGCTGCGGAGAGCAAACAGCCAATCCAGATGAAGCCCCAGATTACAGCGCTTAATCAAAGTCAGACACGGTGTGTTTACTTACAGAGACCAGTTGACTATATTTCCCATCACAAGTAGCACCATACGGTCCTGGAAGGCAAAGAGAGGGGGGTGGGGGTGGGGGGAGGTGCCAACATTTACCAACTGGTGAGTCCACAGGTCATTAATAAATCCAACTATTTTTAATTGTTAATGTGAATTTTTGCTGCAAAATCTTTAGATCTCAACTCACAATGTACATGGGTCCACTGCACTGTCTGATGCAATCTGTGTAGATCACATAGACAATCCGGCGCATGACACCAGCATCTAGTGGACAAAATTACAAACAGGTACGAGAATGAAATAAAAAAAAATAAGTTTTACTGTATTTAGTTGAGAAAAATAACTGATTACTGGGTGACAATTTTCAATGTTTAGTTTGCTGAAGAAAAAACAAACAACTGTGTCTTATGCAATACAAACACATTAGAACTAATCAAATGACCTTTGATTACTTCACGTGTCGGAGTAAAACCTTTGCCCGACCCCAACGTAATCCTACATGTGGCTCGCAAAGTGTGGCGAAGGGACTGTGACATGGTTGGATCACAAACTTCACTGAGATCACCAATCAGAGGCATTCAAGAGGGCAAAAGTAACTTTGGAGGAGCTGCAGAGAGCCACAGCTCAAATTAAAAAAAAAAAAATCTGCCAGCAGCTGTTAATTGTTCATGAATCTGTTTTGTTTTTTTTAACAGAAGAGTGTAAAACAGAAAGCAAATGCTGGAAGAAAGCCAGAAGTCCCACAATACACAAGAAACAAATAAAGGTGCTGAAGTCAGATGAGAACAAAACTGGCATGAGAAAATGGATTCAACTAAACCAGCTGTTGACAACAAATAAAACAGAGATTCACCTTCAACAACTTCAATCACATAAAATCTCAATGAAATGATCTGACGTTTATGACAGTGATAAAATGTGAAGTTATAGGAATAGATATTGTTAAAAGCAGCTGTGTCAAGCAAGCCTTTACTCAAAATATTAAATCTGTTGTTGCACTTACATAAAAATAAAAGGAAACCCTAAAACTGCTTATGATTAATTTAAACAGACTAAATTTCACTGATCTTGAATCACGTTTCTTGCTGTGATCCTACCAAGTCGCCATCGGCCCATGTAGTAGAGCTGTGTGCTGAGGAGCAGAGTGGCCAGAATGTGGATCACAGAGAAAACAATCCAGAACGCCATGTTTCCTCTCCCAAACACCTGCAAAAAAAACAAATACAATTCTACAACAACCCACAATAATCATTAAACAGATTGTGTGTGTGTGTGTGTGTGTGTGTGTGTGTGTGTGTGTGTGTGTGTGTGTGTGTGTGTGTGAACATACCACTCCCAGCACAGAGAAAAAGATGACCGCAGCCAGGCAGGCGTAGGCGGTGTAGGCACTGGCGTTGATGTCGGGGTGTCTCTTCTGGTAGAGCTTCAGCATGCACAGCCCGGCGATCATGTACATGAAGGACGTGTCTGGAAAATATTGACACCGTTTTTTTAACCAACTAAAATACTGGACATGGCTTAAAATGCAACTGATTGTTCAAATGTTTTCTTAAAGTAAACCTGCAGACTTAATCTTCCTGCTAAACTGTGACTAAGCAGTAAATCAACCAGTTTTTGCCGATATAAATCCATCTCACTCACACACACCCATGGAAAGTCAGGAGTGAGAGAACTGGTTATGTTTCTATATCAGATTTATTGCAAACTTTCAATGATTTACAACCAGTGTGTGTGGCAGTATCTAGAGAAAACAAACATAAAATAAATAGCAACAATAAATCCTCATGTCTCACCAAACTGGAAGTTAGTGTAGTTGGGACAGACATGATAGCAAGCACTGAGCAAGCCCTCCATCATCAGAGCAGTTCCCATGGCATAATACACACCGAAATGCTTCGGGATGCCGCACTCCTGCAGAAGAAACAGAAAACGTGTCGAAACGACCATTTCAGCTAAGATATTACCTGTTTGACAAGAAGTGGCATTAATAACATGTCACCTTTTGTGCTACAGTATTAAACAGAACCTCAGGATGGAGGAATGTACAGCTTAGAGCGTCAACAAACAGTTCCCTGCATCAAGCATCGGTTTGGTGGCCGGCGCCTCACCAGAGCGTTGAGGTCGTTGCGTAGCAACGCTCGATTGTGTGTGACATCTTTCTTGAGGACAATGAGGAGGAAGAGGAGTCCCAGCATCACGTATCCAAGGTTACTGAGGATGTTGTTGAACGCACTGCACACAAAAGGTTTAACACAGCCAGCTGAGCGTGTGTGTGTTACTGCTGCAACAGTGGCAGAGTGAAGAAACACACACCTCAGAGCTCCCAAAGGGTGAGCACACAGGAAGTTGTAGTAGCAGATGTCCTGGTTTCCTGTCACATTTACAACCTGAAGGCCAAACATGAAATCACCATGAGAATGTTTCGAAGGCCGTTTGAGCAGCCATGTTTGTTCATCACCAACCGTTTGATATGTGATGACCAGCTGGATGACCGGCAGCGCGTAGAACACTGCGATAGTGGCAATATTCCTGAGGAGAAATTAATTAGCATCAGTCTATAATTTGATCAATAAAATGTTAACGAGGCAGCCATGGCAACCAAAGTGTCATGGATGAAATAGTTAAATAATTGACTCTTGGATCCATCTGATCTTTTTACCCTCCTTTAATTACATCAACCAAGGCTAAAGCGATTAATCATTTTAATTGTGATTAATCAATTACTGAAATAATCAACCAATTTAGTAACTGATTATTTGTTAACTGGGGTATACGGGCTCAAAAGGCCATTTGCTGAAATAATACAGAATAATAATTAAGCCAAAACTGTTCCTATCAAAAAAATCTATTAATAGTCACAAAAAGTCATTACTAAAATAATTGCTAGTTTGGCTTAATATAAACATGCCAGATTCTCTCTAAGGGTCCTTGCCATGTGAAAATTTCCTGAGGGTGTCCATAGTGTAAGAAGCTTTGATTTCTTAACAATCATAACTGATTCAAGGACTTAATGCACTACCAGCGATCTGAGCGGTGAACTCACCAGAAGTAGATTTGGTATTTCTTGCTGAGGATCCTTTTGTCTTTGCGAGCCAAGTCAGACACACACAGGTACTTCTGTGATAAGGAGAATGAATCAGAAGTCATCAGGAGAGAAAAGAGGCAACACAGAAAGATGAACTCAGCCAGATTTGATGGTGAACATCAGTTAACACCAGATTCAAGTCCTACAAAGTTTCAACTGAATTCAGATCTGGGCTATGAACTTGCTTTAATCTACAGTAACTAATTGAATCCATCTTTCTGTTCTCTTAACAAACCAGTGAAAATTAATTACACTCCTGCTGATTATTTTTACTTTACTTGGTTAAATTATAAAGGTGAATTCATGCACTGGATTTTATTAGAGTAAAGAGAGGTTGAAATGACAGAAATAAAGCCATGTGTTGTTTTTCCTTCCACACTACTTTCTGTTGATCCTCAGCATGTTTGTGTTGATGATGTGTACCTTGGTGCGGACAATGTTTTTATCAGAGTCGATATCCTCCAGCGTGTCGTAGTCGTCCTCCTCCACAGAACTTAAAGACTCCTGCCTGCTTCGTGCGACGCTGTCCAATGATCGCTCTGAACAGAAGAGTGATAAAGCGATGGCTTAGCCATCTGGATGCAGACTGTGAGCAATTTGGTGATTGGATCTGTAAATGTATCGGCAAACTGATGCACAAGTGCTGAAATGCATCCGAAATTTTTCAAAGAAAGGATTTGCATTGGTACAATGAATCACTTTTCATTTAATTTGCGTTGCATGGCAAAATATCTGGAGACAAAATCTGAAATCTGGTGTGTGATTAGTATAGTGCCGATTGGTTTGGAGCAAATCTGGGGAGTGATTTGGGGAAACTGTGTTGCAGGGTGTCACCAATGCGGACGGCTAAGTGATGAAGGTGATTGAGGAACGGTCGGCGTTTGAAAGGCTCCTGGCCTGATGAACAAACACAGAACAGCAGTGAGGGACCCGAGGTGCTCAGGGAAGCCGGCCGCTCGCCGTGCCACGGCGAGATGCTTCAGGGTGAGGATGACGAGGTGAGAAATAACAGCTGCGTCTGCTGGAGCTCATACCCAAGTAGCCATAGTTGTTGTCTGTCGATGTGGCGCTGTCAGTGACGGCCTCGGAGCTCAGGGTGCTGCCGTTGTCAGCTGGCAGAAGAAAACGTGTTGATTAAACAACCTCCACTAAAGCTAAGAGATTAGTAACAGATATCGGCCCCCGACTCACCAAAGGAGCCATATTCATACGGAGAGGCTGGAGTTTTGCCTGTGACAAAGATAAACACGTTTTAGAAGCCAGAAGAGACTATTTTAAAACAAATCTCACACATTAAACAGACTGGCACTGCTATAGTTGTTAGTTTCTCCACTGCTAGCACACGGCACATGAGCTGTTGGTTCAAAACACACAAGACACAACAGATGTGCAAACACTGTGTGTGACAGATAGCACAAAGAAGGGACAGTTTATGCTGCATTGACAGTGGACTGCAGGAATTGTGGGCTTTCTCATGCAAATCATGCCAGCAAACACTAGTGAACGAAACAGAAATGCACTGAGAGGCAATTTTGAACTCCAGACACCATAGACTCCATAAATCTGCAGCATTGTCATAATTTTAATAGCTCCTGATAATGTGCATTAGCCATCGGTCAAACCTGTACAGCACAGAGGAGACCTTGCATCCTTATCTGTTTGAGGTCATAAAATGAAACTATTGGAACCGTGCTGCAGTCGTGCTAATGCACAGTTCACGGAGCTCAGCAGCCAATCTGGCGCTTCCTTTCAACAGAAGATGCTTAAACTCCGACGAGGTTAGGTGTGCAAGCTAATGCATGCAGAGCGACTGCAGACAAGCCAAACAAGTCTGAGAAAAAGCAGCGAGTGCACAAGAAGAGTGACATCGTGTCATTATACCGTCGCCGTTCTTCCCAAGAAGGGAGGCTGAACCGCACAGGGAGAGAAGGTCAAAGACACAATGAGTAACAATAACATTCAGTGCTATATTTAAAAGAAAAATCTAGAAATTGGTTAAGATATTTCAGATAACTATCTATTTATAAGATAAAAATGGTCGGTTGCTGCTTGGCTACCTGTCTCAGCAGGCGACGTGTCGGCAGGGTTCAGAAACATTTCTCTCCTTTTCATTCTGAAGAAAAACAAAAATCATTGAAATTGTGTTCAACATAGTTTCCTCCATTGTGTGCAGATTCAGTCACCGAAAAGTGATGACTGGAGACTTTCAGGTAATAATTCACCTCTTTGATCAGGTTTATCTCTGTACAACAGCTAATTGTTATATTTAAGTATAACTCATGACACTTTAAAAAAAACCGTAAACACTTCCTGGCTATCTAGGGAAATAGAGGAGTTAAGAAAACAGACACAAACATCTAGAAAGAGACAAATAGTTGTCAGACATCACCCAGTGTCTTCTGATTTTCTTATTAAAGTCAGCTAAGTGAATGTTGATAAAGTCTTTCAGGCAGCCTTTATTACTGCAGTTCAGCGAGTACAAGCTGAGGAAGCCGAGTAATTATGTTTTAGTCAGGACACTTATGTGTATTTTTAGGCCACCTTCATTTGTGAGTTACAATAAGGCATTCAGATGTTATTAAGTAGCAATAATTAATCAACTATGGATTAATCTGTCATGGGATTGAGCCAAAAATATATTTCAAACTTGAGCCCAACTTTTTAAAATGTGATTTAGATCTCTATGAACTCATCAAGCAGTTGATTAACAGATGCTTTGGCAGCTGAAACAAGTGTAAAATGTTACCGTTTGTTTTCCACGCAGGCAACCAGCAGAGTCAACACGTAGAACGACAGGAAGATCCCCAGACAGAACAGCATCCCAATCACATACTTCTCAGCTGTGAGGGAAAACACACACTCAATCTAAAACCAACGAGACATTTCATTGCCTTGTCACGCTTCTAACTATTATTTAGCAAAGCTCAGTATTCTGTCTAACAAATATAAAAGACAAAAATCTTGAATGTAGTTTACATAATGTATCTTAATATGTTGCCGTTCCTTAAAGAATGAAGTGATTGTGTGCAACTAAATCTATAAACAGGTGTGTAAAAGTGACCATTGTTTTATTAATATATGTGGCTTACAGTTAATGGCAGGTGAGACCACCACGTCCAGGTCCTTGGTGCGGTTACCAGCATCGATTAGTACATCGGGCTGCAAGGGGTAGAAACGCAGCGGGCCGCCGCATGCCTCATCCTCCGTTTTCACCACTACTACTACATAGAAACTGTTGCTAGGAAAATCCTTTCTCTGAATAAAAAAAAAGCGGCACACAGAGATATTACATGTGATCTTTGTCACAATGGTTGGTGAAAAATGATGTTGGATTTAGTGTAATGATAAAAAGCAAATACCTGCACAGTGATGGCACCTTTTTTTGTCATAGTCTGATACATCCCAATAAAGGCCACATTGTTGTCCAGGTCATAGACTGGACACTATAAGGGAAGGAGTGAGAAAATAAAAAGCTTCCTGCATTCAAATGTTACATTAAAAAAGACAATTACATTTAAAAGACAAAAAAACATTGAGAAAAATGTTTTTCCATTGTTTCTATGACATAAAATTAATGTTAAAACAGTGGAGCAAAATTATGCAGGTGCCTCTATAGTGACCTCTAGTGGTCTAGAAATGCTACAACTGTCAAAAAACAAATGGAAAACATGAGAGGGAGGCGTCTGCTGTGAAAAGGAAAACATAGAAAGGAGGTAGAGAAAATACACAGAACACATGGCAGCCGCCAATTATATACCTGGATGTCCTGGACAGACATGACGGAGCAGGGGAAGTTCACGTCTGAGTTGACTTTGACGATGACAGTATCCACCCCGTCAGGAAAGACATATTTAAAAAACTGGGAGAAAAGAAGGAGAGGTAAAGCAGAATTAGAGGGCAGATGAATGGAGTCACTCTGTGGTTATCTGATATAAGAGCTGTAGCCTGATCCATGCTGGTAAGATTACATTTTAGAATGTGGAACTCTGACTTTTTACAAGGGTTACCTCAGTGAACAGTAGGTAAAAAGTCATGTTAAAACAAAAACGTTTTAACATGACTTTGAAAAAGAGAATAAGTGTTCTTATCTAATTGCACTACATGTCTGGTTGAAGATGCAGCTTAATTATGTCTTACACTTAAACCCAGAACCTGAATTTTCCAGGTTTCAGAATAGATATGCTTTTTAGGTTCCACTAAAGATTAGATTTTAAGACGGGGAAAGTCAAAGAAGACTGGTGGTTAGATTCACGTTGACCTATGTTAGAGAACATCAAGATTCAACTGAGAGCAAATTGCCAATTCAGGATTGATTTATAAAAATAAAAGTAACGAAAATTAATATAAATATATTTTAAATATTATGACATGTTTCAGGATTTTGCACATTTATGCTTAAATGTTGTGGAGGTTGAGACTATTCAACAAAGACCCAAGTCACACATTTTGGTCAACAGGACAAGCAATTAAAAATGTGTAAAGTAGCAGAAAATTGTAAATAACCACTTTCATGAGCGTGCAAAAGCTTCTGAAACTTGTTCAAAGAAATTAGAAACTGATTTTTCTCAGTTTTTAATTTGTGAAGGTGGATTAAGTACTTTTGAGATTTTCAACTCTAATCTGAGAAATGTACAAAAAACAACAAGCAAAAACTAATAATCCACATAGAGTAGAAACAACTGGATCAGCATGCGCTGCCTTACACATCTACATCTATCACACAGTTCAAGATAAACACTAATGGGAAAGACCTGAAAGCAACATCCACCAATACAGTATGACTTATTATGTTCATCACTACAATACAGAAACAAAGCACCAACAGTAAAATTAATTTGACTGTTCCATTAACTTTTCCTTATTGCATGACAGGAGTCAAACTAAATGTCTCCTTTTAGAACCACACTCATGCCCAAATAAACCATGAATTGATAACTGAAAAAGGGACAGTTTGTTTTGTTGCACGGAGTACATTTTTACAGTCAACTTAGCGACATGAGGGAGTGGTGTAGAGGTGACGTGTGGTTTATGTTTATGTGAGAAGAGTAAGGAGATATAGATTTAATTTACATTTCAGACATTTTCTTAGATAACAGAATCACCACACTGAAGCTGCTCAGTGTCTTAGTCTTCTTAATGTATTTTTTTTTACTTCTTATGGTAGACATTACCATTCCTCCTTGACCATAAACATTTTTGAAGTTTTTTGTGTGCCAAAAACTAGAAATCTTTGGCACACAAGGACAGAAACTTAAATAGCAAAATTTAAGTTTCAGTCTTTGATTTTATTTGACTTACATCCACTCCACCCATGCTGATACTTTATCTGTTGAGGACATTGCTATGACTGCAATAAATATAATTTTGGAGAGCGACAGTCATTATTCCAAACGTAACACTGGGTTACCTGAGGTTGGGAAGGTGATGCTGTGAAGCTGAATTTCTTGTCTGTCCTGTAGAATCGAGTTAAATATAGCATGTCAGGCATACCAGGAGCTGTTTGTTGACACCGAGACATAGAGCCAAAATCTAAGTCGCATAGCTTACTGCAGGGTGAAACTTTCCACACGGCTCACTCGCAACTGGAAGTTTGTCCACTGGCTCGACAGGGTGGACACGTCCACAAAGAAGTACTGGGTCTCGGACGCGGCTCGGGTTGGAGGCTGGCACAAGGTTCTGCCCACGTGTTTGTACGGGTACTTTCTCTGATAGCTGGAGGGCAAGACACAGGAACACATGCTGAGAAACACAGAGGACAACACGGCTTCTATTTACCTCAAAGATCAGCTTTGAGGCAAATATAAATGTTTTTTATTTTACAAAATGATGAGACATTTTAAGTGTCGAGTAAAGAATATTTTCCAATAGTGGATCATTAAGTTCTATAGTGTACAGAACATAATTGATAACCAAAACCACCTTTGTTGCAAATTCCCACACAACACACAAGCTACGTCGTACAATGTGATGACAGACGGGAAAATATTCTAAAGTTTCTCATTTCCAGTCTTACAGGTTCCTCATATCTGCCCTGGTGGCCTCCAAGTGGAGGAACTGAAAGTTCAAAGTTTGTTAATGAGCCGTTGGAACATTGTCTGTCCACGAGGGAGCAACAGCAAAAGGGCAACAAGGTAATTCTGATGTTACACAACCAAAAGGCACAAGACAGAGATCAAATCAGGAAACTGCTGAGGGAGGCAGAAAAGGTCCTGAACTGAAAACACGTCACAAACTCCCCCGATTACTTCAAACTACATGAATTCACTCTAATCTCCAGCAGGAGAAACCAGATGGTTCCTTTTACAAAATACAGAGGTTTTCATATCTTATCTGGCCTTTTGTCATGTCACAAACACAAGCTTAACTTTATTATTTCAGTGTTATGGCTAATAGACCACAGTGTTGCACATTTGTGACGTTAAAAGAAGAGGGTTTTAAAAGATGTCTACTTTTAAAAATCAAAAATGTTTGACATACAGGTTCCTCATATCTGTCCTGAAATCCTTAAAATAAAAATCAGTGTATCCAAAAGCCTTCAGAAATCACCTTACTTGTAAACAGAGTAGAGAAATTTAGGAAACAAACTGCAACATGAACACCAATAAACAGCAGGCAGATCAAGGGTGAGTTTGTGAATAGTTTACAGCAGAAATATGACATGAAACAATATCCCAGAATCTGAACAACTTCAATAGGCTATCTCACAACTGCATACATACTCAAGCCATGGCTGAGGGGTTGCCATCATTTGGTACAGGTTCAGGATTGACTGATATGACCAACATACAACTCTGAATGTATGTTGGATATCTAATATACAGTCAGTTACAATGGAATGTTATAGATAAAAGCATATTCATACATTAGAACAGCCTAATGCACAGATCTGAATACTAGAGAGAATTGGCAGTTGTTTATTCATAGGTTATGAAGACTTTTGAAAAAACACTTATGAGAAGCACAGGTCGCGTTTACAGTGTTTTATCATATGACCTGAAGTCATAATTAAAAAAAAGTAAATGTGGGTACAACTTAGAAAAGTGAGAATTACTCACAGGCCCCTGAGAATGAGGGGGACTTGAAAAGACATCACAGCCTGTTTCTGCCGAACAACAAACAGAATCGGACTCTCCAGGTGCTGCTGCATCACGTCTACAGTCACCCGCACCCCCTCTGTCTGAAAGTCAAAGAGAGAAACAAGGAAAGGGTTAAATCACCAAATCATTACCTGGACACCAGATTCTGAGACATAAAGAAGGAAACTCACCTTATTTCTGGAGATGGTGTGATTGAACGCATAGATGGTCTGGTTTTTGCTTCTAACCGTGTCATTATAGGTCACATCAAACTCTGCATCCTTTTGTACCACAAAGTTAGTCTCTCCAAGCGCCCCAGCACCGCACACTAACTGGGTCACACAGAACCAGAGCAAAGCTGCCAGTCCTGGCCGCATCCAGCGAGGCGCAGGGAAACAGCTGCTTTTAAGACGACATTTCCAGTAGGTCCTCAACACCATTTTGTCCGACACCGTCTTCCTCAACCGAAAACCAACAACTAAGCTTATTGCAGTCTGTATGGCAGAGCAAATAAATAACCCCACCCCATTAAGGAGCAGTTAAACCGAGGTGTCCTGGTGAACTGGGCCACTTCCACGCTGACAAAGAGCAGAAGCACCAGCTGCTGGAAGCTACTTGACAAACTAAACACACAGCGAAATGTTCAAGCGACAGACTCGTTTCTCAGTCAGTTCGGCACTGACGTCTTGACCTAGCAGCTGTACAACCAGAAACACAAAACTGAAGACGACGACGCGACAATGACCCTCCGTTTCTCTGTGTGTGGAGCTGTGCTAACAGCTCGCAAGTTAGGACGCCAGCATACAATCACCGCGGGATTCTAAGTCGGTTAGAAAAGAGAGTCGGAATACAGAACCGCGCATTACAACTAACTAATTCTGCCCTCCTTTCTTAACTCGTATTCGCGTCTACGTTAAAAGACGCCCAGCACCGGACCGCTCAGCACCAGGTGGAAATATTTGTCGTCTAAAAGCTGAAAAATCCGTTCCATTAGCGAAGCCCCCTCCTCCACGCTCTGACAGTAAACAAAACGCCACGCGACGTGATGACGTCACTGCGGAACAACTTCATGATTGGAAATGGACGAGCCAACAATTTAATTTAATTTAAATCACAGTAATTTAATTGAAGAATGAACTGGCTCAGGCTTATGCAAATTCAATTAAATAAAGCTGAACAACAAGGCACATAAAGTAGTGGATCAAAAATAAAGTTTAACTTAATGTGAACAACAACAAAAATCCATCAGTAATATTAACTAAACTTCAAAAATGTATTTGATCTAAATTACAGGGTACAAAAGTATGAGTAAAAATAAATTTTATTAATATGACTTTTACATTTAAAATAAAAAATAAAATACAGAAAACTAATATAAATTCAAATTAAATAAATAAGTGCACAACAACATATTGCGAATACATAAATACACACACACACACACACATATATATATATACACACTTCAAAAAAACAAATATATATGTATATATATACACACACACTTCAAAATATTGTTTAAAAGTTTAATGATTGTTTGAAATTGTATTTCATCATGATTCAAGATTCATTGATTTTTGTTTGTATTTTGTTTGTAGCAATTAAAACTATACATCAAAGAATTCCATTTGATAGAAGGACTTAATAGAATGACAAAACTGACTTAAGAAATCTGTCTGCTCCAGTTCTTTGCTTTATGCATGTGATATTCCTCTTTGTAACAAGACTGAACGGAAAAGTGTTTATGACTGCCAGTTGCCGTTATGAAACAATACTCATTAGCAGTTATATGGAAATGTTCTTGTTTAGGTTTGGTTAATAGCAAATGGCTGCTTTGTGCTGTCAAAATTGTTGCAAGAACTCATATCTACCAATAGATGGCGGTGTCTACAACTTGGTTAGGGAGTCATGAACTACAACAGGTTAAAACTGCAACAAGAAATCAATGCTTATAAATGTTAGGTACATATAATATATATGTATATAAATGTTGTCTTTTTATTCATTTTAATTTCATTTAAATCGATCAAATACTTGATTTTGTGCTATCTATCTATCTATCTATCTATCTATCTATCTATCTATCTATCTATCTATCTATCTATCTATCTATCTATCTATCTACTAAATGCCAAAACATTCAACAAAGCACCATTGAATAAATCTCCTCTCATCCCTCCCCACGAGTGTCAAGGCCGTTTCTTTGCACACTAGTCACGTTTGCCTCCAAAGCAAAGGTTTTGAATATAGTCCGTATATTCGTGGTTCCACAAGTATCAATGAAACTGTATTTATTTCGTTTGATCTGATTTATCTGTGTGTAAATGCGTGGATTACTGATTTGTCCCACAACAGTCGTGCTGAACTGACCGCCTTAGTGCGTGAATACTTCCTTTCTTTTGCCTCAGTATTGTTGAATATTTCCATTTGATTAATTTAGTCTTCGTGCTGTTAACATGTCGTTGTACCTTTAAAGCTTCAGGTCAGCCTCTGATCGCACATAGCGCAGCACTTTTGTAAGGAATCACTGAATCATGGGAACCAAAGCGATAATGCGCACTTCTCTGTTTCCACGGCAACCAAAATACGTTCTCGTGGATGAAGTCATTTGTTACGCCGATCGTTGCCATGGCTACAACCTAGAGAGGGCGCTGCGGAGGAGCCCTTCACGTAAAATGACGCAGGGGCGGGGGCGTGCCCGCGCTGCGCGCTGCGCAGGGCTGCTTGTTGTTCCCGCAGAGAGGCGAGAAGATGGCGGCCGTGTCTAGCGGAGGTGCTGCTGGGTCCGCTGCGGCTGCGATCACCCACCCTGCCCGACCGACCCACGCAGGAATGGTCTCTCAGAACCGGGCCCCGCCGTCCTCCGGGATCAACCCCAACGGTCGTAGCACCACGGCCGCCGGGTGCATCACCAATCCCGGGCACACTTCGGCCACCAGGCCCCCTCCAGCCCGAGTGGGCCACTACGAAATCGAGCGGACCATCGGCAAGGGAAATTTCGCGGTTGTTAAACTAGCCACACACATCATCACTAAAGCAAAGGTGAGACGAGTCCCTTATCTACGCTGTAGAAAAACAATTAGAAGTTGTCAGTGGTTTATTTAAAGCTTTTTTAAACGTGAACTCGGAATGACGCTGGGGCCTCCAGACTCCCGGAGACTGAACAGCCAGTGTTCGCTCTGGTGCCACCGCAGCTCGGAGTACTGGGGGTCCGTCCGACCCGGGCATCACCTTCAGCCGAGGGATATGTAGACACTACCGGCCTAATATGACAATATCTCCAGGACGTTAATGCTTTGTTTGTATTATCAACTAAAGAGCTGAAAAGGCCTGTGTTTTAAGAGAACAGACGGAAAGAAGGTTATTTACGACGGAGGATGAAGAGGAGAGAGATATTTTGATGTTACTAGCTTTAGCTCAAACGCTTAATTAGCTATTTCGAAATATTTTGGACATTAACTATAATAAGAAAGAAGGCAGAGGAAAAAAGTACTACGGCAGAACTATAGACTAACAATTCAATTAAGTTAGTGTTGCCCAAATATGGATAGACAATCCCCTGTTAAGCTTTGTCGGGAAATTCAGAAAACTAAAACTCCTATAACCTACAGCTGAGTCAAAAGCCGTAGAGTTGTGCTGCTGATGTCTTCACTCGGTATGATTTACTTGTTTTCATCCGGTGTTTCACGTCTGGAAAGTTTCTTACGCCTTTTTTTTTTTTTCATCGAAACGCAACCGGTTTGTCAGAGCTACTCTTCATCTCTGTGTATCAAGCTTTGCGGTATTTAGATTTCTCTGTTAATAACTGCATGGCATTTCCAGTGACCCCCCCCCTCCGCCCCCCACTCGGACAAGAAAATACCGACAGTGACAAAAAAAGAGAAGAAAATAGTGGTTTTCAAAAGAAAGAGCATACATGGATGCTTCTGCGAATATGTGGGTGCTTCTTAGCATATTTCTTACACTCGATGATTGCCACATTGACAGAATTGTACTACAACAAATGAAAGTCATGAGAGGAAAAAAAACACTCCTCTGGAAGATCCCATTGAGCTTCAGATCAGCCCCCTCCTTTTTTTAAGTGAACTGTTTTTATTTTGTGCTTCAAGGAATGCATTGATTTGAAACCAGTAATTGTTGTTTCACAAGAGGCACAGAATGTTCACATACTCTGAAGCTTTGTTTGCCCAATTGATTATGTTGAGACCAAGCCATCGGTTTGAGTTGCAGAATCATTTAAATTTGACGCAACAAAACAGAAGCACCAGTACAATAATCTTATAATAGTTCAGAATATTTTAGCAAGATGTTTGGGAAAACCTAAAAATAAACATACACTTTTAGATTATGTTTTAAAGATCCATAATTAATGTAGAGTTTAACACAAATCTGATAACATGGAAGGTAACATGCGTTATTTGCGTAAGTGAGGATAAGCTTATAAATCCTTTATTTTTTTTGTTTGATTTAAAAATACTACCTTCTATCAAAGATCTGGCTGCTCATGTTTTCTAGGTGTTTGAATTAAAAAAAGTCTGAATCACACAAAGTGACCAGGTAAACTTAAAAGAAGGCTGCTAATCTGCATCAATCACATTATCATTACATCTCGTATAAACAAAACAAAAATGTGAGATACAATAGCGTCTCTGTCTCAAGATGCCCGTGTGAACAGTTTCGTTCTGCTTCTTGAACAAGATCCTTAAATATTAGAATGCAGTGAGTACTGGGACTACAAACCTACACTCTGCCCACTTTAGTGTTTATTTTTGATAACATGCCTTGATCAAATTATCTCAAGGTCCTGGTGGTGACTTACTGGCCAAAACCTGAAATGTTTGATGCTGCATGACCACGCAGCGCTTTTAAAAGTTTAAACTGGAACCTCAGATTCTATTCTCTATTGAACAGGGAACCAGTGCAGAAAGTTGACTTAACTTGGAGGATCTTGTCAAAAGCTCATGAGCTGCAATTTGGAAATGTTGCCGTTGACTCGGAGAAATGTCAATCAGACCAATAAAGAACTACATTAATATTTACATTAAGTTAAGGCGTGTAGATATTGGTTTATAGCTCTCAGTTTATTTGACTTTTTTTATGTTTGAATCAAACAATAAATCAAAAGTCAGCAGTCTGTAGAAACTACCGTAGGTTTTCAGTAGTAGTGAATGACGATCTACGAGAAGCGCAAAAAAGAGGCTCAGGTTTCTCATCAGCGAACAGCCAGTATTTTATGTCTGTAGAATTGAACTTTAATGAAGGTTAATTGGCCTCTCCAAATTACCCCTTGGTGTGAGTGTGTCTGTCTCTGTGTTGCCCTGCGACAGTCTGGCAACCTGTCCAGGGTGACCCCACCTCTCGCCCGGAACCTTAGCTGGAGATCGGCACCAGCAACCTTCCCGACCCCATTAAGGGACAAGGGTGTTAAGAAAATGGATGGATGGATGAACTTTAATGATACACAGTATTTACATTTAGAAAACGTTGGGTGTCATTAGCATAACAGTGAGAAGGTAATTATCCCAAAGGGAAATTAAATGTTGTAAATCAAGTTTTCCATGTTTCTTCAAAAAGCTGTTGCAGACGCTGATGGATGTGTGGAGGGACACAGTCCGTATTACTGCAGATCTGAGGTAGCGCCTGGATAAGACACTCTGTTGTCGTAATAAACCGATGAAGAGGATGCTCAGAGTTGTCTGTTGTATTCTTGACTTTTTTTCTTTTTCACTGAATGATGTGAAAAGATTATATTAGACGAGCAAATAAGCGAATATAGTATGCTAGATATGCTTACCGCTTGCTTATAAAAGATCGTTTTGATCTTTTATACGATCTTTTATACCATTATATGTCCCCTATAATGGTTGACCAGCATTACCAGCGAAGCACATGGGAAAGGCTGAGGTATCTTTTGTGTCTTTCTTTTATTTAACCAATGTGGAGGCTTTTACTCAGATGGCATAGATAAAGGTGTGTTGTTCCTGCCGCTGAGTGTGTGCCTATACGTCGATGCTCCTTGTTGATACACACACAGACGGGCTGACACGGGTCATTTGGATGTTTTCCACGATACAGCTGAGAGCCTCCAGTTCAGTTTCGTGTGGCCAAAATAAGCCCAGACCAGTGAGCCCTGAAGTGACTCTTAAAAGTGGGGGGAAAAAAACCTGGATTTGATACAACTGCGGTATAATTTAAAGCGTAGTAGCTGCGCAAGAAGGGTTCTCAAAATCCAGTAAGAGGAATCCAGTGACAGCGGTGATGTGTTATTTTCTTGCCTGCTTGATGTGTGCTGTCTGTGTGGATCTATGATAGGCGGAGGACAAAATGACACTGACAGAATGAAAGAGGGGCCTTGTTTGTTGATGGGTGCCACAGACGGAGCCAGTCAGCTCAGGATTTACATGAACACGCTCAGGGGTTTCTGCGTCCCCAGTTTCTCATGAATATCAGAAGAATGAGGGTGCTTTTACGTGCCTGTGGATATCATGAATATGGATATGATGATCAGTCATGAGATGAGATGGAGCCTTATTTTATGGCCTCGGGTTTCTAAATGCTGACTCGTCAAAAATAGCCCAGAAGCTCCTCTCTGCTGTTGGATGGAGGCGGATAATATCCTGCAGTGCAGTCACATCGAGGAAGACCCTGTGTTTTTGCTCGAAGGCTTAAAGGCTTATAATGGGACGGCCCGCCTTTTTCTCGCTTCCTTACTTTTTTTTATTTTTAGGTAAATCTATAAAAAAAAAACTTTCTGCACTGCAAAAACTGAAATCTTAGTAAGATTAAATTTCTTAAATTAAGGAGATTTTTCTTGTTTTCTTTCTGACAAGATAATTTTTCTCACCAAGAGGGATTTATGTTGTATGTATTTTAAGTGCTTTTGCACTTAATTATCTCAGTAAGATATAAAATTTTGATATTAAGAAAATATTACTTATTATGAGTAAATATGTGCTAGAATATAGAATATCAATATTTACCAATCAAACTTCAAGTAATTATTTTCAAACAGATACAGTTGGTTTTTCAACTTGCCTTCTAAGACAACACAAATCTTCAGCGTCTGAAAACTGCCGCTGTAATAGTGAAAGTTGATCTCATCCAGATGAAGATAAGGTACTGCAGTGAAGTCAAAACAAGAGTTTTAAAATTCTCAGGACAGATAAAACTGTGCAGCGCTCGGCACAACATAATTGTCAGCTGACTTAGGACTTTTTAAGAATTTCTACAACTCAGTAAAATGATCCTTTTTAAATCATTATCAACATGTTGGATGAGATGCAGGTGACCGATACCGATCACCTGCATCTCATTTCTCAGCCTGTCTGTCCAGCTAGTCTTGTCTTTCCTTCACTCTGTGCAAACGCGCAGTAACAAATGCTAAGCAATGTGTAACTATAACGCACTGAGTGAATGAGGAGGTTTGCGTGTTGCGGCGGAAAATTAAAGCAGGTCAAAATGCATCAACAC
>CAEGAF010183781.1:0-60290 GCA_903067075.1 Micropoecilia bifurca
ACCCATCTGTTAAAAATTTCACTTTAATTCAATCATTACAATTTTTTGGGTTTTACGCAAAAAAAAAAAAAAAAAAAAAAAAAAAAAAAAAAAAAAAACTTTGCTGATACTACAATAAAAAAGATTTCAGTTTGTTTAGTAAACTCAAGCAAATGACTTGTCAGCTATACTTAAACAGCCGCTCTCAGTAACACAGTCTAACAGATGGTTTTATGGTGTTGAAATAAATAAACCCACACCAAGTTTCTGTATGTAGTTTTAAAAACCCTCCTACTGAGTCAAAGGAACTCGCACTAAGAGTGGGTTTAAAAGGTCACACTGAGGCCTTAGTCATACTCTCTGATCTCGGCTACTATTTATGGTGTTTTTTTTATATATTTTTTTTATTTCACAAGGTCATAGATGAACTGCACCTGTTTGTAAATCCTTCCCACTCATGCAGCATGAAGACATGCATAGCAGCAACTTAAAAAAAAAACCTGAACAAGCAACAAACAAGTGCGTTTTTGAGACCAGGCATAAACCTAATTCCTGTTGTCCGTGGCGACCAGTTAACTGCTCAGAATGAGAACGACTGTGCATCTGTAACCAGCTCCGCTGTGACCTTTTTGTTTTCACTGAGCACCCCTTGTTTGGTCTGCCCACAGCTCTCAAGTGGCCATCTGCCGTCATGATAGCAGGTACTGCACAGGCTAAGGTGCTACTTTAGTCGCCCACCAGTTGCTAAATAGTTGCCCGCTCTTACTCCTTGTGTCCCTGTAATCAGCCACAACCCCCACCCCACTTTCTGCTCCTTTTATGATGCTCTCTTTTTGTCTCTCTGTCCCTATGGCAACATCTGCTGTTTCTTTTACTTTATATTTTTTTATTAGTCCACTCTAAACATTTCGGTTCGGTGCCACGAAATTGACCAGCAGGACAGCAACTGCGAACCTCAGTGTGCAATTTTGAAGAAATCCTTGCTTATAATGAAGCGGTGGTTTAAGTACTTGTATAGTTTTAGTTTGTTGTTGTACAGAAAACTATATAAGCAATAGAAAAGGGGTGGATATTTAGCACCCTCCACAATTATTGCCACAACTCGTAGAGCTGTGTAGAAAAGGCTTAAAATATGTGGTTGCCATGGAGACTTGGTGACCCTAAGATGTTATTTTTTCCTGTGATCAGCTTTGGAAGTTATTATTATTATTATTATTATTATTATTATCATCATCATTATTACCCTTACCATCTTTTTTTATAGAATGTAATGGTCATCATTCAGCCTCATTTGTTCTAGTTGTTTAAAATGTTTTAATTATTCACATGTTTACTCTTTCCCAACGTATCTGTCTTACTTGAATGGCTATTTTTTTTGTCCTTCCCATCTTTTAGCATTATGGGCCTCTTTGTCAGGTCATGTTTATGGTGAACTCTATTTATACTCAAATGTCAGATTTTCTGAGTTCTGGTCAAAAATAGCACCCTTTGAAAACTGTAATCATGGCGGGGGAAAGTGAAAGAAGTATGTTGTTTTCTTCTTGTATTGCTGATAGTAGCACCGCAACAATTAGCAAACCACACTGCTCCTCAGACTCACAGTTAGATGTGTTTCGTACCTGTGTGGCACAATTTGCAGATCCAAGCTGTGACTCCAAACTGAGCACAGCACTACACCCTAGAAAAAAGGGAAGTCTTAGAAAATTACCATTCTGATCTCCTACAACTTATTTTAAAGTTGCTCGATATATCAAATTTCAACTGCCATCTAAATATCTATGTGTATAATGTCATAGACAGGACTGCTTAGATAAAGTGTTCATATACTAAGTGCCATTTATGTAAATTCTGGTCTATATTATTTCTGGGCGTTTTGCTCGGAAAAAGTCAGAAAATTGTGGATTACATGTTATAAGTATTGCTATCCCAATAATCTGTAATAGTACTACAAAGATATGTTCTCAATATTATGCAGACTTAATTTTGTTTATAGAAATAGCTGTGGCTGATTTAATCAAAAACTGTTTTCAGAACTAGTATTTCTTTACTTGCTGAAATAAATGTGCTCAAATTCAAGGTTGGCTTTCCTTAAATATTCCATGGGATGTAAAAAAGATTTTATTTAAAGGCTTTTTAACACGTCTTCATCAAGGATGCGAAGGTTTGTGCACGGAGCTGTATGCTCTGTCTAATCGTCATGAAAAAAATTGTATTCTTTTTTTTTTTATTTTATTTCCTTGACTGTGTGTAATAACACTCAAGTGTTTTAAGTAAATAACATTTTTCCGTTTCCTCTTTCCTGTTACATTTTTCTTCTTGCAGACTACAGTGGAATCCAGCTGCAGGGATGCTGCAGTCATAGCAGCCTGACCAGTAATGGCAGTCTTCCAGGGGCCGGCGGCCATCGGGGGTCTGCAGATCACCGGGTGGCCGGCTGGTCCACCTGCTTCGAGCGGCTTCTCCAGGACCCCGTGGGTGTGCGTTACTTCTCGGTAAGTCAATGTAAAGTTTCTCTCTGACCGAATTGAAGACAGGTTTTCTGGGACAGATTATGCTGTAAACGGCATGAGAAAATGTTTTTATTGGTTCTTTTGTTCTTTGTGGAGAAAGATTGTCCAGAATTGTGGCAGTAATGATTCAACCATTCGGGCTTGTATGATTCCTTAGAGGAATTGGTTAGTTATGAATTTATACCTTGGGGGTTTGCATTTGCTAAAGACGTCATGTACTTCATGAAGAATACGACGTCTTTAGCCAAAGTCGGAGCCAACAGTGTACATATCTACATAGTCATGCATTGTGTGCTGGGATTTGCAAATGGTTCCAGTTCAGAATAGTTGATCAGAAGTCATCCTTTTAAGCAGAGCCACCTTTGTTGTACTGTACTCTGTCCTCCCACACTAAAGATGTTTGGTTGAACGCAGCCCATGACACCTTCAGAAAGCTTGGCGATAAGTGCTGGCTTCAGAGATCCACCTCCCTCCCTCCACACTGATCAGCTTCTCTCGCCCACGCCATCCTGCGCCCACACTTACAATACACCAGTCTTCACCCAGTAATTTCTGCCCTCACTAATGGTCTCAACAGCAACAGCTCTGGGTGAGACAAGAAAACAATCGGCTGCCTCCGATTATATAAAACCTCTGGTTTGCCTCCACAGGAATTTCTCAAGAAAGAGTTCAGTGAGGAGAATATCTTGTTCTGGCAGGCCTGCGAATACTTCAGTCATGTCCCTGCAACAGACAAAAAGCAGGTAAGAGCAGCTACAGATGAAACCAGATGGTGCTTATTATAGGGGTGAAATTTGATGTGATCCCTCCACATTTATTGGCACCACTGACAAAGATCTTTTATAGAAGTTACAGGACAGAAAATTTATACTTCTTGTACAGTTTTCACTTAATTACTACTCTCAATATGTTTTTTTTGTTGTTTTTTTTAGTATATTGCCTGATTCTGAACACGCCATTTAACAATTAATCAATTGCCAAATTGCCTGACAATGATTTCAGAGATCATAATTGATCCAATTAATTTTTTCTTCCCTTTTCCACTTTTTGAAGTTCATCAGTGAGCTTCTAGTACGTACTCCAAGATTTCCTGTTTCACTGGGCTGTAAATATGAGACACAAAGATTTTACACTTAGCCACTATTCAAAATGGGAAAGCTAAAAAGTAAAATTAAATAAAAATAGCGCTATGGAAAAGAAATTGTATTTTCAGATCATTTTTACATTCCTGCATCTTCATTTCCCTTTTGTCTGTCTGTCCTTCGTGTGTTTTGAGTGGATATTTTAAAAATCTTTCTGTAGAGCTCGAACTTAGTAGATAAATATCAGTAGTGAATTATATTTTTTAAATGATCCAAATCATTTTAAAAATGATTTAGATCATTTTTAAAAGCATTGTTTGACTGGATTGTATTACCAGTAAATCTCCTAAGTTCAATGTTGGAGAATTGCAGCAAAAAGTGTTTTCTTGGACATTGCCAGGTTTTGTCACCGATATGTAAATACGCTCACGTGACGCAGCAGCTAACCTCACCAACTCTGCCACCTGCAGCTGTCCCAGAGAGCGGGGGAGATCTACAACAGCTTCCTGTCCAGCAAGGCCACCATGCCGGTGAACATCGACAGCCAGGCCCAGCTGGCGGACGACGTCCTCACCTCACCTCAGCCTGAAATGTTCAAGACCCAGCAGCTACAGGTACTGGAACCCCTGAGTGTTCAACGTCGGCCGTGTTGTTTGACGGAGTCAGCTGTTGGTAGCAAAGGCATCTTCTGGAAAGCATCAATACAGGAGGGATTCCGTGTGTTTTCGGGGGTTTGCTCTCATCTAGCCTCAATTCGCTTTGTGGAAGCATATTGAGGTTTTTCTTTTTTCTTTCTCTTTTTTTTTCGGTGGCCATCTGGGTTTGTTTACAGAAAGGCTCAGAGGCTTTACCAGAGAGATAAACACAAACTGGCACACACCCACAGAGAATCCAACACACATTATGCAGACAGGGAGCCATAGACATGCAGTCAAAGATCTGTGTATTTCCAGCTAGTAGATTAGCATGATTACTTGTGGACGCTTAAGATTGCTGTCATAACATCAGCTGGAACTGCATGTCATTGCTGGGACTGGCTCTCTTCTTTGTCCATCTTGTCTTCACACTCAGGATATTATTAGACTCCAAATGTTCAATTTCTCTCCGTTCTTCGTGTGTCCATAGATCTTTAACCTGATGAAGTTCGACAGCTACTCGCGTTTCCTGAAGTCCTCCCTCTACCTGGAGTGTCTGCGCGCTGAGGAGGACGGTCAGCCGCTGCCGGACCCCTACCACATCCCCTGTAGCCCCGCGCCCTCCAAACACAGTGCCAGCTCTGACCGCTCCACCCTCTCCACTCCCAAAAAGGTAGCAATTTTTTTTTTATGTTTTTTTACTCTGACTCAATAAGTACAAGTGTCATTTTTGGCATCTTCTGCACATGTCCACAGTCAATGGTAATATGTGATTTTTGTGTTTTTTCCGCACACACAGGACATCAGAAAGCAGAGGTCAGGGAAGTCATTAAACGAAGACACCAAGGATGAGAGCGCAGATAAGAAGCGTGGCATCTTCTTCTCCTGGTCTCGCAACAGGAGCTTTGGGAAGGGACCAAAGAAGAAAGACATCGGAGACATTAATCTGGGTGGGAATTAGTGACTTTGTGCTCTGATTGCTGAAACCTTTAGCGTTCTTAATTCTTTAGCTACGGCTAACTGTTCATCTAACCCTTGCTGCAGACTCAGCAAAAGTATTCATACCACTATACCTTAAAACTACTATTACAGCTTTAACCTTTTTCATTGATGCTTTATCTGATTTACCAGCAAAAAGTCCTTTTACCTGAGTTTGCTACAAAACAACTGTAACATGGTACACAACTCTGTACTTAAAATTTGGGAAGGCTTGCAATGTTCATCCTTTTTATTTAAACATAAAATAATCCTTTGAACCGATATTAACGTTGTTATTTCTCTTCCTTTACATTTTTTCTGTTTTCGTTTCATTTCGTCAAGATGGCACAAAAGAAAAATTCCCTAAAATACATCAATACTGCATCAAAAACTTATGAAGCTATGGTCTCGTCAATTGAACTTTAGAAATTGTTTAAAGTTATCTTAGCACGTGCAAACTTCTGAAATTCAAAACAAAGCCAATAACCTTTTGAATAATCCTGCCATTTGTTTGGTGGTGAACCACTGTTATAAACCTGAAGGCGTTTTCGTCGTCCTCTGTTGTCCTGCAGACTTCTGGGGCAGTAACGGTCGGAGAGAATCCCAGGGCTCCCTGTCGTCGAGCGCCAGTCTGGAGATCCCCAATTCTGTCTCTGCTTCCAAAATGGAGGTAAGTTCCCTCTGGTCAGATCGCCATGGAAACACAGAGCCTGAAATACCACAATTTAACCATAATAGGCGAGAATTTTATCTCTTTTTTTTCCAATTTGTTTAAGCCCACACACTGTTTTTTTTCTTGAGCAATATAAGCAAAGGTGAGCGTTAAATGGCCTGGTTTCATGAATCCCGTGTCCTCAGTCTGACAATCGCCACTCAGTCGGCGCGTGGGAGCGCTCGTCCAGACAATGCAGCGTGCTGCTGCCCGACGGCTCCTGCTCCTCCATCACCCTGCGGCCCGGCGCGTCCATCAGAGAAGTCCTCCAAGATCTGTGTCGCAACATCTGCGTCAACATTGCTGCCGTGGATCTGTTCCTCGTGGGAGGAGAGAAGGTTAGGAAAGACTTTCTTTAACTTATTAAGATAGATAAGCCTTTTCTAATCTAATCTGGGTAGACAAATATAAACAGAATCCAATCCAACAGGATGTTTTGCGTTTCCTTCCTCTAGCCTCTGGTTTTGGATCAGGACTGCATGACTCTCTGCTCGCGAGACCTGAGGCTGGAGAAGCGAACTTTGTTTCGGTATGAAACGTTCACTCATTTCCCGTCTCGTTTCTGCTTCAGCTGCCGTCCTCCGTGACTCTCGCCGTGTGTTTGCTTTTAGGTTGGACTTGGTGCCGATTAATCGCTCCGTGGGTCTTAAAGCCAAACCCACGAAACCCGTCACAGAGGTGCTCCGTCCCGTGGTGGCCAAATACGGCCTGAATCTCAGTGATCTCGTGGCCAAAATAGTGAGTTCTCCCCGGTCGGGACAATGCTCTAATACTTTGAGACACAGCAGCCTGTGCAATAAGGGTGGAGTATCATGGTCAGAGTGGGGGGGCAAGGGAGGGAGACGACCACATCCTTTTCCATCTCTACATGGTGGTTAGAGCTCTGACTCAGCCCAGCATGTGAAGATGGAGCAGCAGGGCTACAATTAAGAATGACGACACCCCTCAAACACGCCGACTCTTTGGCCCACTCATTAACCCCCGCCAGGTTTATTTTAGTCCTGCGGGCTTCCAGGCATTATAGCTGCATTCATGCACCAGACCAAAGCTGAAAGAGGGCTTATAAATAAATCACAGATGCTCATCAGCCACGTTCTGCGAGGCATTTACCGAGCAACAGGTGAAGAAGCTGACACGCTGTGTTTTGGTATTAGAGCGGAGAGACGGAGCCGCTGGATTTGGGGGCCCCCATATCGAGTCTGGACGGCCTGCGGGTCGTGCTGGAGCGGGCAGACCCATGTTCAGGGAAAGGTGAGTCACCCGACACGAGTTCCTCCTTCAAATACCTCCAAGCAGTCCGACGCTTTGAAATTGATTTTCAAATCGTTCCGTTTTGTGCACCCAACACTGCCTTGCTTTTTCAAATTAGGTTTTTTTGTTTGTTTTTTAAAAAGGAAGAAAACATTTGCTTGAAGTATTTGTGCTGAAATCACCTTACTGAAAAAATGTGATGTAGATTCGCAGAGGAAAGAAAGTACCACACTATTTGATGCTGCCACTAGAATGTTTCAATGGCTTTGTCAGGGTTGGTTGTTAGTTTTCATTTTAGAGCATTTTGTATCTTAGACATGAAAAAAATCTCTTTTGACCAGAGTATCTTCACTGATCAAATCATGAAGGTTCTTTTATTGTTTTCTTCCAACAATGCCTTTCTGCTTGCCACTCTTCCATGAGGTCTGGAAGAGTGAAGGGTACAACAAATATTTATCTCCCACCTGAGCTGTGGATCTTTGCAGCTCCTCCAAAGTAACCTTGGGGCTCTTTGCTGCTTTCTAATTCTTGTTCTCTTTACATGGCTTACCTGTTTAGGGGGAGATATCAATTTTCTTCTGGATATTTTATTTAATTAGTGTATTCTCTACAGGCATGCTCAAGGAATTATTTTTAATGAGTTCCTGTGAGCGATTCTATGTTGTATTTATGTTTTTATTTTATAATTTAACGAGATAAATTTGATGAGAAATAATGTACAAATCTTTGTGTCACCTCTGGTGTCAGACAATTAAAGTAGGACTGTAACTCACAATTCTTATATTGATTATTTTTGATTAACCAGATTCAGAGGCATTTTGCATGCAATATTAGAAATACATTAAAAATACAAATAAGCAAATTATCCCTTTACTAAATAAGAAGATAAACATTTTATTGTCTAAACTTGTAGAAAAGATACAAATGCAGCTAAAAAAATATTTATTACTTCTGACCATCAGTCTCATGTAGGGGAGATGTGTTTCTTTTTTTTAATAATTGGACAGCAAAAGGCTCTTAATAGAAGATTTGAATTTGAACCAGGTGAAGCTAAAACTATGTCGTTTTACTATTGACACAGTTTTTTTTATCTTTAACATAAAGATAATAAAATTATCTTCATACTGTTTATGTGCGATTGGTTCATTTGAAGTATTTTTCCTCTGCAGTTCTTTTTTTTATCTAAACACAAACTGTGTGTTGCTCCACCAATAGAGTTATTTCTTAGCACTTCAAGTGCTGCTGGAGTCCTCATCACAGCAGATTTTTCATCCTCTTAATGCAAATGTAAAACATTCTGAAATCCATTTTCTTCCACCGAGACAAAACGTTAAGAAGTCCGAGCGAGGCACTGTACGGTTTTACAGAATAAGATCTGTCTCAAGTGTCCACTGCTTCTGCCTCTCTCCAACCTGATGAATTTTAATGTCTTCTCTCCATGTTTGTCGAATAGAAAAATCCAAGTCTTCCTCCCTAAAAGGCCACCCACCGACCAGGAGTTTTTCTGTGGCAGTGAGTACAAGAGACACGTTTTACCTTGGCACACCTCTAGTGAAACGGCTTCCTGTGGCTGTGTCGTTTCGTCCTCTTTCTACTGCTGTGCTGCTTCTGCCACGTTCATCTTTGCTTCAGGGTTTCCCAAATTTGTCTTCATTAACATTCACTTGATGCTGATCTGTCAGTGTTTTCTTTTATTCTCCACTCTTAATCAGTCTATTGCTGATGCGCTCACTCACGTTCTCCCTGCTTCAAAAAACGCCGTCAGTGAAAAAAAGACGACGTTTAGATCAGTAAAGACACGAGGCCGACAGGGGGACCTCGGGGGACGAGGCCTGATATTGAACGGGGGTCGAGTAAATCAGGACTCTGCTCAGTAAAGTGCTTAGCAGCTCGTGCTTAGCTTCCCTCTTGCGACCACACCTTCCCCACCCAACTCAAACCCCTCACCACCCCCTCCGTCCCCTAACAGAGTGCATTGTTATTGTTGCATCTGCAGGGAGATGAGAGGTCAGCACCAAAGGACATTTCTGTGAGAGCGGCTGGACCAGCCTCAGCACTCCCAGGGGAAAAGAGAAAACAGAAAAAGATAAATATAGATGAAGCTGAAGGTAAATGCCCCCCTTGTTCTTGATTTCTCTCTTCTTTTATTTTTAACCTTTTGGTGGACTTCTGTGCTTTGCTTTTCCCTCTGGACTAACTGACCAGGATGTGTGTCTTGATGGGGGTGGTGGCTACAGCGCTTTTACAGGCCAACTAACATCTCTCTGGTCCGTTCGGAAAAGCCGAATTGACCGAAAGTTTGTCGTCTTTCTAGACTTCTTTGAGCTGCTAAGCCGAGCCCAGAGCACCCGAGCCAACGACCAGCGCGGACTCCTGAAAAAAGAAGACCTGGTGCTTCCAGACTTCCTGCGCCTGACTCCGCCCACCTCCTCCTGCTCCGCCTCCTCCGACCTGGCCTGCTCCACCCCGGCCTCCCTGAAGCCGAGCCGAGAGAACGGCGCTCCGCCCCGCGGGTCCCTCACCGCCGCCCTGCGCTCGGAGAGCCTGGACTCCTCCCTCAGCTCCAGCGCCAACGGACACTCGGCGTCCAGGCGGTGCCTGCTGCCTCCCCCCCGCCACTCCACGTTCGGCACCCACCTCTCCCCAATCCCCCGGCCCCCCGACTCCCGGCCGAGCCTCCGCACGGTGGAGGAGGACGCCCACGCCGACCTGACCCTCGTGGGCGAGGGCGACATCAGCAGCCCCAACAGTACGCTCTTACCCCCTTCGCCTCCATCCTTCCCGTCCCTGGAGAGCTTCCTCCCTGAGGCCAACTTCACCCCACCGACACCCTGCCCCCCGTCCCAAGACACAGGTGGAGAGGGAAAGTCCAGTTCAGGTATTTCTACAAACCAGTAATAGACCAGTGCTGTGTGTGTGAGCGTGAGTGTGTGCAGTTGTGTTCAAATTAATAACAGTGTGTTTAGTTTACTGATTCGTGAACCCTGTATATTATATTACAATCTAATAGGATGAATAATAAATAATAATTAATTGATAAATCTGTTCTCACTCTACGCAAAGCGGAGAAAAAGAATATTTCAATAAAATGGAACTTCACAAAATCAAGCATCAATCGTAGAAATTTAAGATTATTGTGGACGCAGCTTGAACCACCAAACTAGTTTTAGTTTTAAATCTGGTGTTCAAATATGTTTGGCTGGCACGTCCAGCCAGATTTTCAAGCCCACATTACAGTCTGATTTGCTTTTATTTGTCAAGTCTCAGAAACGGCTTGCTTAATGTCACCTCATAAGTTTTAGAGTTCTGGGTTTGGGCTGAATGCTAATAAATGTTAATGCTGTTGGTCTGAAGCCAAGACCTTTGCCAAACCTTCCTTGTTTCAGCAAGAAGCAACAAGGCCACCAATTGTCACCGTATTTCCTCCTCAGCATTACGCAACATGAACTCTCCAAGTGTTTGTTTTTTACATTTCCAAACTGATCCGTGATCTGTAGTTTGTGATGGACACGGTTTGCTCTGGCTTGAATTCAAAACACGAAAGGATGATGATCTTGGTTTGATCAGCCAATAAAATGTTGCATCATTTTTCTTTAGGCTAGTTTAGGGTTTAGTTAAAAGTCTGTTTTTTTTTTCAATGTTGGGACTTTGCAGGAGCCTCATGTCTGTAGCTTTGCTTCACATTGCAATCTGTAATTGGTCCTATATTCACAAGCAACTACATCTTCTTTGATCACTCTGGATGTAGCAGTGGCTGTTATTTCATCAATTTAAATTGTAGTTTTAAGCTAAGCGGCTCTGCAGCCGCACCATGTTGCCACTTCTTTAAATGTTTCCTCCTCACCAGTCAACTTTATGACAGAATTCTTTTCTTCTACTTGCAACATTTCCAGCCTTTGCTCTTAAATAAAATCCTCTTATTTCACTCCCGTTTGTTCACTGAATGGCTGTCCTCCTCACTGACTGAACTCCATGCCGCTGTTGTACGAAAACACTCTTTAAATGAATGATTCGGTTGCACAGAATGTTGCTCTTCTACTCACAGCCTTGTTTTCCACGTAGAAAACATTTATTCAACTAAAAACAGTGATTCATTTGGTTCATGAAGTTGGACTGATATTACTTTGAATACAACTGTACTTGCATGTGTGTGTATAGTTTTGTCACAATAGTACCACAGTTATGGCAAAACTCCTTCTATACCGACTGACGCACTTTAATGACAAATTGATGTTGACTCCCTCAATTTGCCTGATCCGTTGAACTCGACGTCTATTTGTGTGTGTGTGTGTGTGTGTGTGTGTGTGTGTGTGTGTGTGTGTGTGTGTGTGTGTGTGTGTGTGTGTGTGTGTGTGATCCTTATAACACTCCTGTAAATAGTGATGTGTGTATATTTTCTCCTGTGAGTGACTTTTACCTGAAAAAGTCTCGTGCTGCCAACTTTTGGGGTTGAACATGTGACTGGGATTTTCCCCCCAGCTGGATATATTTCCACTTTGTTTTATAGTTTCGGGTGCATGCAAATGTGATTTGTTTACAGGTCTTATGGTTTATTAAAACACACAGAAAGAAAAAGAAATACATATAGGTTTTCTGATCAGTATTTGTTGCACAATCAATGTTGTACTGAAGAGTAGAGCTGAGACCAGCTGAAACAACTTTAAGTGGTGATTTTAGCTGCGATAGTAATCAGGAGCCATGAAACTGCAAACCCTAAACAGCCGTTGCAAACAAATGCTGTGTTCCTCTCCATCCCACCACTTCTAGTTAAGAGCAACTCAACAATGTCACCATCATAGATTTTTACTTTTTCTAAAATTTCTTTTCCTTCACAACTCCTTTAAAAGCAGTGAGTCACCAAACTTTTGCCGGCTCACGTCGCGACAATCTGAGCAGTAGGAAAACAGTCGTCGGTCGGTGACATTGTTGAAGAGCCCGTCATTCCTTATCTGGCTCGCTTTCCTTCTCTAGGTGCCTGTTGTAGATAATCACTGCCAATAAACTCTGTACCTGTGACTGAATAGATCTAATAAATGTCAGAATTGGAAATCACTCTTGTCCTGTCTTTTTACACGTCCGTGAGATCAGTTTTCTCTCCCCCCGCTGCCGCCGCCTCCTCTCTCCGCCTCCGCATGCCTTTTCCCGTTTTCCCCTTTAGCTCCGTCTCATTTTCATCTTGTGCGTCGCTCCAGCGGCGGGATTTTTGCTCGGCTCGTTCGCTGTGGCCTGTTTGTTCAGTCTTTTGTTTGCCTGATCTGCTTTCTCGTTGTGTGGTAATGTTTATTTTTCGTCGGGATCGCTGCTGTGTTGTGTGTGGCTTAACAGTGCTTTGCAAAAGTATTCATGATCCTCTTTTGCATTGTGTCGCGTTTTGAGTGATCTTATGTGATAGGTCAACACAAAGGAAGGAAAATGATGTGTGATCTTTCATTTTCAAGCCTCAAATTGTGATCGGCATATGAGCCCAACCTCTTTATTCTGATTCCCAACAACAGCCTTTAGAAGTTACCTATTTAGTAAAAAGAGTCTGCGTGTTTATTTTACTGATCCAGCTGCTCTGAGAGGTTTTTCAGAGAACACTGGCGAACAATCGGCGCTGTAAAGACCAAGGAACACAGCAGGTTAGGGAGGAAGTGCTGCATACGTTTAAAGCAGAGCTATATTGTGAAACGAGATCCGACGCCTTGAGAAGAATATGGTAAATCCTCCAAGACATGGCAACCTACCTAAGCTGGCAAGGAAAGCATTAATCAGACAGTTCTGGTAACTGAATAAACCACAGAGATCCACAGCCGAGGTGGGATAATCTGTTGATGGGGCAACTATCGCATCCGCAATCCACAAATCTGGCTTTTCTGGAAATGTGGCAAGAAGAAAGAAAAGCTAAAAGTTTCCACAAGCCATGGAGAGGAAGACGGTGCTCTGCCCTGGTGGGATGAAAATTCAGCTTGTTGGTTCTATGCTAAGCATTATGTGTAATTTAACAAAAAAAACACCACACCCAACTGTAAAACGTGGTGGTGACATCATCATGCTGCAGGGAAGTTTTAGTTTTTTGTTTTTCATATATTAATATATGTACCGATAACTGACAAACCATGCAGGAAAATAAAGTCTGTAAGAACAGGCTGGACTTGACCCATCGTCCTCATGGTCATTATGGTGGCAGAATCATGATTTACTCCAGCAGGGACTGAAGTAAATCCGCTCAGAGTCGATTAATCGCCAGAAGAAAACCTGCGAGAGGCTGCAAAGAATTTGAGACGGAGGTTCAACATGCAGCCGGAGCTGCAATGAAATGGTTTAGATCAGGAGTAGCCAAGCTCTAGTCCTCTAAGGCTTGGCCTCTTGCAGCTTTTAGATCCATCCCTGAGTCAGCCCACTGAACCCAGAGGCTGGATGACCTGCTCAGCATGCAGCCGTCTCCCACCGAGCCCTACAGATGACCTAATTATTAAATATACGTAAACAGAGGTGTCTGTTTGGGACTCCGACCCTGTGGAGGAACCTATAATATTTTACTTATCAAACACTTTGAAAACCAAGTTATCTTCCTTTGTGTCGACCTGCCACATAAAAACTCCAGTTTAAATGGAAGTTCCCAGTTTTAAGGTGATGAAATATGAAAAAGCTCCAGGACTATGAATACTTTTTGGCTCTATTTTTCTTTGATATTCTGGATCGGAGGAGTTTGTACTTTTTGTCAACCTTCTGCTTCACTGCTTGCTTGGCTTATGTGTTGAGATCAAGACGGGGAACGATTTTTGTTGCTGTTGTTGTCTTCTCCTTGTACTGCTTCATTTGTGCTTGTTTTTAGAGTTTTTTTCAGCGAAACGGTTGATTATACCGAAGGCTGCTTCCACAGTAAATGTGTACAGACATCCAGTTGGGATCAACGTCTCTTCATGAGATGTAAACAAAAAAAAAACAAACGAAAATGATGACGAGGAAGGATGGCACAGTCTCCTCTCTGGTCGCTGAGCGCATCAGACCGATTCTTCCCACCACCGGGAGCCATGGTAACCTTATCCTCGGATTGACTGCGCTACAGATAGATACTGTCACTACTGCTTCTCATCCATCTCCTCTCTTTCTCTCTCTCTCTTCTTTTTTTTTTCTTTCCCACCAGCCAAAATAGAAACACGGCTATGATTCAGTAAAGCCACCTCGCTGCTGGAAAAACGCGGAATAGCAACAAGTTTAGCAACGCCTCTGCTTTTTCCCACTTTTTGCAGACTTTATGGAGTTGTTGCATTTGTATTCAGGTGGCAAGTCGGGCTTCATGGAATGCTTTTAAAAATAAAGGACTTATTCCGAATGCATCCAGAGAGGCGTTGGGGGGGGGGGGACATTATCCTATGCATCAGTTCCTGTTTAATTTGTGCATTGCTGCCGCCCTCTGCTGTTCTCACAGAAGTGGCCCCCGTCACTTCCACACGTGTGATGAAACGCTGACGGAAGTACAACGGAGATGGAGAAAAGTCTTCGTCGGCGCCTCGCCGCAAGCGTGTGCAATTATTAAAAAGCTCCAAACTGGGCAGCAGTTTCTGCTGCAATAAAGCAAAAAGCAATGGGGCCTAAAGTGCAAAGGCATCCTAAGTGTTTCCAGCCTGGCATGCGATTTGATTGCATTAACTTGGCCTGCAAGGTGCAAATTATCCCTCATTGAATAGTTAAAATTAAACTCCGAGGGGAATCTGGTCTCACTCCAGAGGGAGCCGCTCTGTTGGTCGTATGGAGGATGTCCACAAGGGGGCGACATTACACAGTCTAAAGACCTTCATTGAGCAACCTGCTCAGATTAACCATTCATCCTTTTGCTTACTTTAACAGCTGTGTTTAAGCCACATAACATGTTCACACCAACTGCTCTAAAGTTATTAATTCAGCAGAACATGTAGAAATAACAAGATTATTCCCATTTACGCGTCAAAGCTTATGGTGCTAACCCTTATTAAACTTGAAAAGTGAATCATGTTTTTTGAGTTAAAAACAAAACCTTAATATTAATAATCTGTTAGAGGTAGAGGGTTTTTTGTTTACTTTATTTAAAAAATCTGTTAAATTATATTATTCTCTCATAAACTTTTATCTTTGTCATTTATTACAAAAATGTCACTATGAGCTATATTCCAATCAATAAAAATGGAAACCAAAGTTGCAGTTTAAAGTAGCCTTTTTTTCAGCAACCTTCAGCTTACAAGAAATAACCTTAAAAAGCCTGAACTTCAAATGAGTAATACTCTGTTTGCCTTACGCCCTTAAGAACCTGGCATTTATAAATTAGTATCTATTAGTCTATAAGTTTCATTTGTAAAATTAAATACAGTTGAAACTAGGAGAAGCAAAAGTTATTTGTTCTGTACATTAACACATCTTACATTGGTTTGAAAAAAAATATTTGTCCACCTATCCCCCTTTTCTTTTTTATAAAATTTAAAATCAAACATATTTTGACATCAGACAGCAACAATCTGAGTTATTTAAAATGAATCGTTTATAAAGGGAAGATTATACTTCATACGGGGGAAAAAAAACCTATCCAAACTAACATTGGTTTGTGTGAAAAGCAGCAAAGTTTAAAAAAGCTGTTAATAAATTACTAAGAGTATACATGTTGCTGATAATTGCAGGTGGTAGTAGCGGCTGGCCTCGGCTTCCCTGGTCGGAACCAAGTCATAGGAAATTTTGTCACATTTCTGTTATTGAGTCATAACTTGGTGCATCACTTAGACTTGAGTCTTCCTTCTGACTGCTTTCCAAAGCCAGGTGTCGTTTGTTTCAGCGGTGTGATTCGAGGTGTAGCGTGACTCCAGTCGTCCTCAGGCTCTTTCATGGTCCTCCTCCTCCCGTCGTCCCGGGCGACAGAGCTCAGAGCCGACAGCCTCATTATCCATCTGACAGTCAGAGGCACAGACCTCTGGCAGCGGGCCGCGGTGTGGACTGCTCCTGGGTCTGTTCCAGGAGGCACCGGCTGTGTTGAAACCCTTACTGTCTTTAACTCATCCCACTGTACAGTTTGACGGCCGAAGCATCGAAAACTTAAATTGAAACCAGGCCAGATGATGACGCGTTGCTCCGCAAAGCAAAACGACACAGAGGGAGGCGTCACTATGAGGACAGATGTAAGATAAACAAGAATCCTCCATGTTGTCTCCACTCTCTTAACTCGGAACAAGCACTGCGACTGCTTGAAACTTAATTCATTTTATATCCTCAGCTACATTTTTCTTTTTATTTATTTTTTTAACTTCAACAGATGTGAGAACCGCCATCTGTTTTTGTTTAACTCCCATTTCGGCATCAATAATTTACAGCTTTGGGCTCCAATTCATCACACGTGTCGCCCAGCAGCTCTGAGCGCCGCCGCCGCTGCGTCACTCGCCGTGGAAGAACGACGTGAAGGTTGAGATGGCAAAAGCCATTAAGAGGAAGCCGAGAACTTTTACTCGTCCCCGAAAGTCCAGCTCAGCCGAAACCCTTCTTCTTCGTCTCCTTTCACAACTTCTTGAATTCTCCTGGAAGTTCAGGAAAGGTCACTCATCCGCTTCACTCTATGTCGGCGTTTTTTCAGAGAGGGTCAAGCGGAGGGTCAGCTCACAAGATCTGTTTACAGCAGAACATGAATGAATCACAGCCTGCAGCTCTGTGGCAAAGGGCTCAGTCTGAGCCCCGTGTTTAGAGTCTGTGGGGCTCCACCTGTAGAAGGGCTGGGGGAGGCAGCTCAATGCAGGAGGATGTTTTCTTTATTGCTATTTTTCATTTTCATGAGGTCAGTCGGGCGAATCGGACATAAAAACGCTGATTACAAACATGCTATGTGACATCAAAGCGGTGAGTCATCGCCGTGTCCGGCTTCATTCAGTTCTCTCCCGGCTTGAGCAAGTCGGAGCAGAAGGACTCGCGCCGTCGGCCGCGTCGAGAAAGCGGCCGATGGCGCAACGAGATAACAAAGAAGCATAAAAGTATCGAAGTGAAGCGATGATTAAAGCTGAGAAGACTGGGAGAAGAAAAATGAAAAACAGAAATGATGAGATTCCTCATGACTCAGAGGGGATGAGCTCAAAGTGTGACTGGGCCTTTTAAAAAAAAAACGATTTCTAAATTTACCTTTGCTCTACATTGCAGAGCTCAACAAAACAAAACTCTTTCACATTTGTTCACATAGACTCACTGTGTTTGAAAGTTTGAACAAATGAAAATCTGTAAAGTGCAGATCCAGCATCAGCTGCAGGTACAGCGTCATGTGTTTTGAGTCGTTTTTTTGTTTGTTTTACCAGTTGTGGACAGACTGATGCTCGTTTGGCGGCTCTTTCTGAAAACGAGCTCGGTAGACAGACTCACAAGAGAGTCTTACCGAACACCAGGTTTCAAAATCATGCCAAAGATTCCCAAATGCTTTCAATCCGGACTTTAACTAGGTCATTCTAGCAGATGAATATGGCCTAAACCATTACTCTGTAGCCTTGAAGAGGAACTTCAGAAATAGTCTGAAGCTTTGTGCAGCCTGTAACTATTTTGTTTTGGGGTTTTGTTTTAAATAACGCGTCGTCCATTTTCCTATTAGCACTACCTTCTCTGTCACGGCTGAAGGAAAACATGAAGGTTATATTAAATTACACACATCTGGATTTCATTCACTGAATTGTACTGGATTTCAAATTCACTCTACTTTTAGATTTTTATTCAGTTTTGTCTTTGCTGCTGCTTTAAATCTTCATTTTTATTACGTTATTAGATGTACATGACTCAGTGACAATAGGCTGTTTGAACAAATTGTTCTGAGTCCAACTTCTTGGATTCATTTGGAAATGCAGCCAGTGGGAAGGCTAGCTGCTGTTAGCATGTAGTACTTTGAAATGGGATAGAGTCATTTTTACTAAAGGAGGCTGAGTGTAAGAATGAGTTCAACATCAACAAAACTGCAGCTACTGTTAAGTTTAGATGCAAAGCAGCCACATTAGATTATACCAGTCAAATCTAGTCCATTCATTTTCTCAACCCAGGAATTGGACATTTCAATCAAGCTGACTCCTTAAGTAAAGATGTAGCTATGAACAGGAGTCCAATTCTTTTGTTTTATCACGTATTGCGACAAACTTAAGTCTCAGCCACTGTGAGGAAATGTGCAAACGCAGCAGTGGTAGCTGCTGTAGAAGAATCGACACTGTAGACCAGCATCCCCTTTCAGCAGAGTTCACTCAAAATACTTTTCTTTCAGCTTTTTTGGAAGTTTTTATTCTCTGGTGATCCTCAAAGACTCGGATAGTTTGCCCTTTTACCCCAAAAAACTCATCCTCATTATCTTTCTCTCCTGTGCACAGAGAGAAGGAAAGAAACACCCCACGGCACCAAATCGCCCGCTGACAGAGCAGATGCTGCGCAGGAGGTGATGGATGTGGAGGGGGTCCACCTAGAAGAAGCCCGAAACGTGGCAGGGTCCCATGGCGACGACTCGGACCTCAGCCTCAGCTTCCAGGGCTACGTGGCCGAGCTGCGGCAGTGCCAGAGCAAAATGAGGGGCGTCCAGATGCCTCAGAACGGCCGGAACCCGACGGAGGGCAAAGACTGCCAGTCAGACCTGTACAAGGCCACGATTGTCTGAAGGGAACAACCTGACACACACACACACACACACACACATAGTCACACACTACTGCACTTTTTAAGCCTGAGGCACTGATGTCTGATGTGTTAAACTGTAAACTGCATGTAAAGATGTCGTTCTCTTTCTTTGACACGAATCTCACGATGACAGACGTAGTCGAACTTTACAAACGCTCACCAGTGGCGTGGACTGCAACAATTTGGGAGTTTCTGATCATTTATTCTAATGAACTTTAAAGCGGTTTCATTTACGCTCGAAACGACATGTCACAAGCTTGAAACGCCCAATGACACAAAACAGCCTGAATACGTAGGAGTAGCAGTGAAACATAAAGCCTGAATTATCCCCAAGCATGTAGTGGATTTGTCCATTATTAACATGCGGTTCATTTGTGGAAAAGAGAAAATGATTGTTTCACGATTATCGTACCTCGGAAAGCCGAAGGCTTCAGACTGATCCTTAAGGACAAAATCATTTTGGCATTCACTCCCTGTCGGGAGTGCAAACCTCTCACTGGAACTGTGTATTTCTTTAAGATTGCAACTATTGTTAAGTTTTAGTATTGTAATTTTTAGAGAGTGACACGTTAATTTTTTTTGTATAGTTAAATATTTACATGAAATGTAACTATATTTTTAGCCATGTTGGAGTTTAAAAGAAAAAACAGAAAAAAACAATACATTCCTGAAACTGACCTTTTGAGTAGTATTTTCTATTACAGTACGAATGTTGTTTGGTTGTACATGGTTGACTCTTGAACTATTTCTTTCTGTCTAATGGAGGTGATCTTGTTTCGATGTTTCAGTTTGACTTTCAGACGGATTAATTTAAAGCCTGCCGGCTTCTGGAGAACAACGGCAGAGCGCTCGCTGTTTTCCCGATCAAACAGCGGGCAAAGCACAATTTACGAGTAATTTCTTGTTAAATGGTCTTCCTTTGTTACAGTAATACCTGACACAGTACCTCTATTGTCTGTATTTTCTGCTTCTGTGGTTTTGAGATTGTCTAAATTGTCGAATGATTAAAAAGCCTTCATGGTGACAGTTTCAGCAAACTGACATTCTTGCCTTTTGTGGGAAAAGTCCTGTTCGGCTTTGACCCAAAGTGTTAAAGTCTCCTATTTGACTCTTGTTTTTTTTTTCTTGGTATGTTTAATGTATTTGCTAAATCAGGCAGTGCTGTAAATTATTAATGGTACCGTTTCCTTTGTTGAGCCGACTTTCTCCCACTGGAGGGATCGAGGGATAAACCGTCCAGCCTCTTCTTTGTGATTCCAGCTCAGCATCTGGAGGGCGATTATTACAGCTGGTGAAAATTACAGGTTTGATTGTGGGACCGGGTAGTTCGTCTTGATGCAACATGTCAGAGCTGGAATCCCGACAACACGCGAAGCTTAAAAGATCAGACTGGCTCTTTGCTTTCATGCCACTTTATCTCAAAGGGTTAGTTATTAATGAGGTCCTTATTGGAGCGGTAACTCCTTCCAGATGTTAAACACAGCCTTAAATCGGACTTTCTCTTTCCTGAAAGAAGAGCGTGACAGAACACGTTGACCCAGCTGAGGAGATTTGCCTGCAAATATTGCTTTCACCGTGACTCAAACTTTTCTTTTCCCCCCCGCCCTTCAATTGCTGCAGAGCCGTGGCATGATGCACGTTTTGGTGTTTTATTTTGAAGCAATCTCTGTTCTCACCGATATAGCAAATGTTTGGTGTCTCCTGCGAAGTGTGCCAGTGGTGGGGGTAGAAAGATGCGACAGGAAATGATCTACAGGTGGCAGTCACTAACATCCTTTACCACTTGGTCCAATGCTGTTACTGTGATGCAGTTAGTTGCAGTTGTGTCCCTTAGATTGAGTCAAATGGGTTTCTAGAGATCAAGATATAAAGCACATTCACATTAAGAGATCTAACTCTTTTATTCCATTGACTTAAACATTACAAAACTTCTAAACTAACGTTTATTTTAGCGCCATTTGTCCTGTAAGAAATAAGTCTCAACAGTGTTACTTACTTTTCCTCCTGTAATATTTTCCTTAGATCCTCTGATCCAGAGTAGATCACGACTATAAATAGCCTTGAATCGCCCAATATCATAAGAAAACTGTGTATATTAAAAAACACACACGGTTGGCATGGAGACGCCGTCGGGGTGTGATGGCATGTAGAAACGCTCAGGTGTTTCCAGCCACGTCCTTTCACTGCTTCAAGATGCGACATGTACCGCAGCTCTCCGATGTTTAGCGCCGTAATGTTTTCTGTCAACACACGATACTCAACTCTTTCAGTTTCCTGACACGTGTTTTTATCCACGTTTCAAACACACAGAGTGTTGCTGCGTCGCATTTATACATGAAGTGGCCACTGTTTCTACATCTAACCAACACCACTGTCGACTAATTCAGTAGAGTTGCAGGTGTTGCGCGTAACACTGAATTTAGATGTAATCTCGTTAGTGTGTTGTAAATGATAAACACGCTCCCACCACTCAGTGCTATTGTCGACGCGCCGAGAACGTTCAAAGTATTTTTCCCCAACTCAGAAGTTTGAATTTCTGAGTTCTGACAACAAATGAAATACTTAAGAGATATGATATTTAAACAAAGAATAAAATATTTAGAAGGGAATAAATGCAGCATTTGATTGCCTCGTTTTTTAAGCCAGATGTTCACCTGTCACATAGTTTAAGGACAATGGTCCCAAGTGTATTTAAACTTTTAAAAACTGTAATAAAAACTCACCTTTAAAATTATCTTGCTCATTATACTGGCATTTTGCAAATGTAATTTTTTGAGGGGGAAACACAAATTGACATATATTGGGAGAAGTTTATTCTGATTTCACATCAATGTGGAAAAAAATTCAATCATGGGTCTTTTTATACAGTGTAATAAGTAAACTTCTGCTTTCACTTGTAACTGTAACGCAATTACACAATTTCCTTGGTTACAGTGGCAAATAACACGTTTTTTATTTTGTAAATAAATTATTCACCCACGGCAACCAGTCACTCCTCCACCCCTGTATAATCAATAATTAATAAAAAATAAGGTTGTTTTTTTTTTGGGGAGGGGGTGGGGGGGGGGGTAGGGGGGCGCGGCAGTGCTCCCGCCGCCCGCCGTCCTCACCTCTGCTCTCCGCCCCTGGGTGGAAAGTTTCGCGGTGTCTCTTCCCAGCCGATTAGCTCCAGTGATGAGCCGTGGGCGGCTGCAGAGACGGAACAGAGGGAACACCGACCTGGAGACGGGATGCGTTTGACTTGGATCAGGCTAATGACGCAACGGGTTTACTCATCGCAGCCTAAACCGGTGAGGAACAGGACGAAACTCGCAGGGATTCCCGGGTCTCCTGTGACCGAGAGCTGGCCGGAGCTGACAGATATAACCTGACGGCTTCACGGACCTCGGGAAATTAGCCTCTCTGGGACTTTCAGCATGGGACACGTCAGGATGGCTTTTCTCTTGCTCGCTTTCAGTGGAGGAGCGGTAAGTTTTTTTTAGTTTTTTTTTTTTTGCGTGCGGATATAACAACAACAAAAAAAAGAAAGAAAGAAAAATCGAATAATAAATAATTCATGTTTCATTCCACTGGTTTTCAGAGCATGTTGGTGTTTGGATCTGAAATTGTTTTCTCCACAGCGCCGACCAAGAAAGGTAGGCTTTCTGTTTCAGTTGTGGTGATCAGAGTCAGAGCAAATGTTTGGAAATGAAGTGTAAGTTCTCTGGAAAGGAAGTGGTATTAAGTTTTGGGAAGAGAAGTGCAGATATAGTGTTTATCCAGAGGTGGGCAGAGAAGCCAGATATTACTCAAGTAAAAAAAATAAATAGAGAATAAGACTACAATATTATATTTGGAGTCTACTTAACGGAGTAATTGTTTGATCTCCATATCTAATTATACAGAGAAAGATAGAATATTTCCCAAATTCTGGTATTTCAAAAAGTTTTTTTTAAGTGTACATCAATACCATGTTTCCAAGGTGACAAGGCAGAAGAAACCTAATTTTCTTTTAGGTTTCCCACTTTTACCTTTACTTTTTAAAGTTTTTAAAACTGTTGTAGGCAGAGTTTGGGAGAGTATTCACAAAATGTGGATTTACGTCTGTATATTTTTTGCTCAAGTAAAAGTAAAAAGTGTCTGTCTAAAAGTATTTTGTAAAAAGCCTACTTGACTAACTGATCATGGCATCTGATTTAATATTTAAACATGATGTCATAAGACATAAAAAAAATGAAGTTATGTGTACCAAAAAAATGACATGGTTGCAAAATAACAAATTCACTTATGAGATGTCCTGACCGGGAAAAACTTCTCACCAACTTTAGTAGAATAGCACATTTCTCTGCTCTTGAGCAGGATGTACAGCCTGTTGGTGTTTTTGGCAGCGCTGAGTGATGACACACTTTACTTTTTGCATATCTGCAATCAATTGAGTTAAGTGTGCATGAAGGGCTGCGAGTCCTGAGGAGATCCTCTAATCCACTGTGTTTCTGGCTACATGTTTAGGGTAACTTTCCAGCTGGAAGGTGAAACCCTGCTCCAGTCTTAAATATTCCCCACCTGAGTCTCCGATCTCTGCAGCTCCTCCTATTAAACGAGTTTGAATATGTTTTTTTGCCAGGCATCAGTGTTTCCTCCGTGTGAACAGACTGAAAGCCGCTTTTTTTTCCCCCTTCGGTTTTGGTTCTCCTCCCAGTTCTTACCACATCTGGCCAAGAATGCAAGTTCCCTTTTCGTCAGGGCGGATGGCTCCATCACCGCTGCATCACCAGCTCCAGCTCCAAACCATGGTGAGTCCCTGATACACCTGCAGTGGCTGATCTGCGACCAGCTTAAACCTCCCTTCTCTCAGACTGTTTCCTCTCGTCAACCGTTCAGCGAACTAACGTGGCGATTTGCTGAATGATCGCTGATGCAGTTTGTAACTCGAGCAGCGCAGTCACACCTATTTACAACTGGCTGTGCTTGGGGATTCATGCAGCAGTGTCATCACAGTAGAGGATGAAGTAATCTGCCCCCCCACCCCAAAAGGGAAACTTGCATAATTCCCCAGTTTCTGAATTGTTGGCGGGACTCATCATGTCTTTATTACTCTTGAATTATCTTCCGTCGGTCGTGTTAAAAGGTAGCTCAAGATAAACACAGACACTTCCTCTAAAACTGTGATAGCAGCTGAGGTTTATACCACATTTATATTTCTGGCAGTTCATCCTCGGGGTGTATAAACAGCTGCCACGATAAAACCCTAATCAAGCTTGACTTCAAGTTGTAACATCTTCCTTTTTTATTATTATTTTGGAAGAAACAACCCAAGACATGATGAATGTCTTTCCAGTTGCCGTCACCTGGAGTCGAGACAGGAAGGGTGGATGCCAACAAGTTCCAGCAACCTATATGCAATTATATATGGCCCAACAACACTTGTCCACCTACACCTAAAGTTTTTGCAATAAGACCCCACATGTCTCCGTGATGAGCTCACGGGGCCAGCGGTGTTGCAGCAGGTTTGCAGCTCTGCGCTGTAAATTCACTGAGAGGTGACAAGATGAGTGGGTGGTTGAAGAATGCAGAAAGCTTTTAAAACGAGACCCAGATTTCATTTATCGAACGAATGAAGCCAAACCAAGCTGCTCCTGTACTGAAAACATTCTTGAGCCTAATAACCGGTTGTGTCACTCAGTGTTTGGGCCGCTTTCCTTCAGCCACTTTGGAGAGTTTTTGAGCGGATTGTTTAAGGTCTCAACTAGATTTAGCTCTGGACGTTGACTAGTCCACTTCAGAATCTTCATTTTAGTTGTTTTTTTTTTTAGCCATCCAGGGTAGAAAATGCAGGGTTCCATAATTTACAGCAATTCCTTCAGATCTGGATCACCACACTGATCATCACATCACCACCAACGTGTTTGGCTGTAAGGAAAATGTTGTCGGTTTCACGGCGGACGTAATGGGACGCAGACCTTCCAGAAAGCATGACTTTTGTCTCATCTGTCCACAGAATTTTTCCCCAAAAGTTTTGTTGATCATCCAGATATTTTTTGGCTCCATTTGGTGGCTTTCATGTTGAAAATCATCCATAGGATATGTTTTCCGTTCAGTCCCAGTGTTACTATTGAATCATCAACATTGGCCTTAACAGAGGAGAGTAAGTCTTCATCAGTGCAGACAGAGTGTCTGCACAGCATAGCATGAGATTGAATAACATTATTACCAGCTCATTGCTGTTGGATTTGAGAATCCAGCAGCATATTTACTACACTTAACAAAAATAGCTGCAGGACAATATTGTACAGATAACAAGTGTTTCACAACAATATGCAGAAATCAATCAATTCATCAGCATCTGTGCATTTTACTCGTCTTTGCTGAACTTAAAGGAAGTGTCGTCCTGTCTCTTCTGTCTTAGGTGCTCCCTCACACACAACTTTGACCGGGACAGACAGTGGGGCTTCTGCGCTCAGTCTGTTGGTGAGTGTCCTTTTTGTAATCGGAGTGAAGGTTTCACTCACTTCCTTTGTTAAAATTTTATTTTCCTTCCTTTTCCAGGTGCGTCTCGCAGAGAAATCGATCCCTGTCGCTGGAGGAATCCCTGTCAGAACGGAGGCGCCTGCACAGCGATCCTGCAAACGGGATCTTTTCACTGCTCGTGTCCCGAAAACTTCACCGGGAGACACTGCGAGCAAAGTTAGTCAGCGCTCATGTTTTCTGATATGGTTGGCTTAATGTTCAGCAATGAAAATGATTCATTTCTCAAAGACTTCTAAGCATTTTGTTATCTTTAAACCACAAACTGCAGAGTATTTCACTGGGATTTTCTGGGACAGGCCGACACAAAGCAATGGAAACGGTGACGTGACAGGAGATATTACACAATAGAGTCGACATTTAATAAAAAAAACATTATCAGTGTTCATTTGTAGACAGCTCACATAAATCAAAGCATTGTAGAACCAGCCTTTGCAGCCACATTGTGTTTTCTACACAGAGTAGAAAGATTAATTTTGGTCGTATTTAAGCTGAGCGACTCGGTGACAAGATGCAAACACGACTGAACTGGCTTTCTGTCAGCATTTGCTTTGTTCTTGCCACTCTTCCATAAAGGCCAGAATTGTAAAATGTAAAAGTACTTCTTATTTATTTGTTTGCATATTTTTTAGTTATGAAGACATAGAAAAATGTGTTTCTTTTTTTTTTCTTCATTTCACGGTTTTGCACTACTTTGTGTTGGTATCACATAAAATATCCACAAAGTTACAGCAAAGTTTCTGGTTGCAACACGAAAAACTGTCAAAAAAAAAAAGTCCTAGGAGAATGAAGAATGAAGGCTCTTGTGAAAGACTATTACACAAAAGGAAATTTTATTTTAATGTTCCTTTTTTTCACATTTATTTCATAAGGTTTGCAAAAGAAATCATTGCATTCATTCTGGTTTTAACATAATTTTGATTGCAAGCCAGCAATTTGAGAGACATTATAGTGTTTACTTAGTTCTGACTCACTTGTTACTAATATTTTCTCATTTCTAACACATGTAGTCAATGCAACAACAGCAAAAAAAAAAAAAAACATGAGCCACTTAACATGCATTTCACACAGCTCATCCATCCTCCCTACTCTCCATTGAGCCCTTTAATCTCCTCTCACGTTTCCACCCGCTGCCTTTTCAGAGAAGTGCTATGAAGCCTCACACCTGCGGCACTATGACATCGGAGAGTCTTGGGGACGAATTCACCTCCGCAACGTGGAACAGTGCACATGTGAGGCGGGGGAAGTCAGCTGTCAAAGCGTCCACTACACAAGTAAGATACACACTTTCTGCCTTTGCTGCCGTGCCTCCAGCGCGTCCCGTTTGTTGCTCCACCGCCTTCTTTTGTTGGCTGGCTGAGAAGCAAAACCCCAGGATGGGAGGTTGCGCTGACCTCAGCGGTGTTTTCTCTCTCTGACGACCTGTGACTTCTTCGATTGTGTCTACATTGAAGCATACGGAGACAAGGGTGTAGGAAGAACAGCTCCAACAAACTGCTGCGTTGAATGAAAAGGATCACCTTCCCTCTTATTCTGAAAGAATGTTTTTTCTGTTTCTTTTTTCAAACAACCTCCTCGGCAGAAGCAGCCCTTCCCTTTCTTTGATCACAGCTCCATAGCTACAGGAGTAACCTTGCCTTTGAATAAAAGGCAGATTATGTGACTCACAGTGACTCAGGGTAGGTGTTATATAGAACTCGCCCCGCGGGTCCTAGCTGGGCTTTTTATCTTAGCGGAGGGATGTTCGTGGGAATTTGACAGATTTTCTCGCATGAAGAAGAGATCATCACTGGAGCATTTTATACTCTCCCATGTGGTCCTTTTTTTTCTTGTCATCATGGTTGACAAGAAAAAAACCATGATGTAATTTAGTTCTGGGCAGAACTAAATTACATCAGTTCTGCCCAGAATAAAAGAAAAATCTGTTGGCGCAAAGAAGAAAACCGCTTAATAGTAAACTCAGTCTGAATACAGAGGCAAACAGGAGGCAATAGATCATAAGAAGGCCAAAAAAAGGGTTGGTTGTGAAACAGTAAAATAACAGTGGGATATGGATGGATTGCTCATCATTATTACTTCTGTTAGTAATGATGAGTAAGGCAGCTACAACTACCAAAAAATCCAAAATCCATCTGTCCATCATCTTGCCTGACAGTTCTTGTACACAGACATTAACATCCTCCTCACAGATCGCAAGCCCATAAATGGTCATTGCGGAAGAAGTTGGGCGTTCGCCATCGAATCACGTTAACGGGAGACTGAGTGGAAGGAAAAAGTGCGCTTGAAACAGTTGCCCAAGCAGCAGGCGGACCCCATTCAAGAGTTTCAGGAACTCCCACACACACAGACGCGTCCAGGACGTGGAGGTCTCGCCTTGCTTTTGTTAGACCGCTCTTGAACAGGAGACGTTGGGCTGAATGTCTGTTGAAAGAGCCATAAGATGGGTTTGTTTGGCAGAGGCGGCAAGGAGAGGAGACAGTTCCCCCCCCCGGCCAGGACGTGATTCATGAGAAGCTCACATTAACTGCTAGGGAGGTCCCTCAGCAGCAGAGAAGACGTTACTCAAAAGTTACTCTCCTTCCACCTGAGCCACACCTACTTCAGATTTCCTAGTGTCACACAACTGTGTCAGGATTCCAGAAAATAGTGGAGAGCGAGCTGCAAGAACTCCCGAACTCTTTTTAGATTAAAACAAATACTGCACTTTATGTGGACATCAATGTAAGCCTCATTTTACAAACTCATTCTCATTTTTGGCCATGCTATCACCACCACAGATGTCCTCAGGGACCAGTTTTATGAGACTGTATTGAGAAAAGCTATTAAACAGTTGAAATATTAATAACAAGATGTTTCTGCATTCAATAAGTTCTTCTTAAAATGAAATAACATCGGACATCTTTTCACATTGATCAGTCCCTCTGGGATTTTGTCATTTATTACTTTCTTTGGCACTTTTTCACATTCAAGAAACAGATTTTGTGGCACTAATTTAGCTCAACATCAAATTAAGGCTGAGGCCGGATTTGTTGAACAAACTGGATCAGATGGAAAAGCTGCTCCACCAGTGAACAGCTCTAGGAGGTTCTTGCTTCACTTCTCTGTCGATGCCATTTATAGGTGATGTGATATTCCGTGTGTCTTCAGAGTGTCGCAGAAACCCTTGTAAAAACCAGGGAATATGTCGGCTGATCACGTCCACCGGAAAGGAAGTGTGTTACTGCAGAAATGGTTACGGTGGACCCGACTGCAACCTCGGTAAGTAACCGTAACATGACTCCCCCCTTCTAGGTGCTGCTTGTATCTAAAATAGAAAATAAGCGTTTCAATGTTCTGGTTTTTCACGGATACGTGAATATTTGTGTTAATTATCGCAGTAGCTCGGCGAGGAGACTACGTGACATTTTCTCTCAGCTGATTTTAATGTCCAGACTGATTTCTCTTCGTGTGCCTCTGCCCTGTGGCTTGTGTTTGTCCAGTGCCGGAGACTAAATGCTACAAAAGCAGGGGGACGGGCTACAGAGGAGTGGCGGGCACCGCGGAGTCCGGCGCCCGGTGTTTGCCCTGGAACTCCGACCTGCTCTTCGACGAGCTCCACCTCGGCACCGTGAACGCGTCGGCGCTCAAGGGCCTCGGGGAGCACGCCTTCTGCAGGTGTGTGCGTGCCGGTGTCCTGCACCCGGAAATGACATTAATAAGAGAAGTCGGAGGTCCTATCAGGAAAACCAGACTCGCTTTTATGTTTCCTGTAAAGGAAACATAAAGCTTCATCCAGCTTTCTTGTTTAAAAGCCCTGCGCTAGCAAAAGCGGCTAGCTCCTTACCGCCAACACTCGTCGGCTGAGTGGATGAGTACGGTGGCCCTGAGGTGCAAGGCAATTACAAATTACAAAATCACTACATTAACGAAAACACAACGACATTAAGAAAAACACGACATTAAGAAAAACCGAACGACATTAAGAAAAACCGAACGACATTAAGAAAAACCGAACAACATTAAGAAAAACCAAACGACATTAAGTAAAACCGAACGACAATAAGGAAAACACAATGACATTAAGGAAAACAACAAATTAAGAAAACGGAAAAGGTAGGTCCCAGAGGAGACCTAAGAAATTGCTGATTGGACTCGGAAGCATGAACAACTACCTTGTACGGAGCCCTCCAGGGGTCATGGGGAATTTTTTTTTTCTTTTGCGTTCCCTCGCAATACTTTTGCGTTGCGAGGGAACGCAAAAGAAAAAAAAATCCCCATGTCCCCTGGAGGCCTCCGTATCCTTGAGCGTTTGAGAAGCGCACGGTGGAAAAAAAAAAAAGGTTTTATCTCTGACACAGTTGCTCTGTGTCCGGTTCTCACTGTTTTTCTTGTTGCCATGACTACCTCCCAGCAATACGGTATACCAACATCAAACGGTATGTGTTGAAAAAAACGCTCCAGACGTCCAAGAGACAATTTTAAGAATCGGTAAAAAAAATAAATAAATAAATAAAAAGCCTTTAAGGCTGCTTTCTGATAACAAGAAAGAAAATCCTTCAAAGACCTGAACACAGTTTTGTTTTTTTACGTGTGTGTTTACCCATGAAAAACCCGATGTGAGAGGTTCGGCCTCTGTGTTGCGTAACCCGCTGCATCTGTGTCGTGCACAGAAACCCAGATGGGGACGTGAAGCCGTGGTGCTACACAGTAACTGACAGCGCCATCTCCTGGGAATACTGCAGCGTCCCCTCCTGCGTGACGCCAGATTGGCAACAGCTGACAGGTACAGAGGAAACAGCGTTTGCTGAATTACAAAAACGGGCCTTTTTGTATGTATGGCTTGGACGTCGACATGGTGTCGAAAACGGGAAAAAATGCTCAGAGAAAATGAGACAGAAAGTGCATTTCATGGCAAGCAAGATGTAGAATCCTTGAAAAAAATGTTGATAAATCAAAAAAACTTGGCTGACGGAAAGTAATTTGGTGGACAAGTATAATGTGAATAGTCTATCCATTTATCCATAATAGCCTTAGAGTCTGATGACCTTCTCTTCCCTTTTAATTCCACCTCTTTAGTTTAGCCTTTGAGAATATTTATTCAAAACATAACTTTAAGCTATTCACAGAAGATGTGCCTATTCGCACATTTCTTTTCGTAAAGCGCATCGAAAGAAAATGCAGGTTGTAAGACCAGTGATATTCCTCAGTTCTGTATCCCCAAACACAGGCGGTTTTGGACATCAGGCAAACAGAAATCCCTTGGACCAACTTCATTTTTAAATTTTTACCTTCATTGGTTTAATGAGTTAGAAATGAAAGTGTCACTCTTGCAGCTTCACCCGTATCGAGATAGGATCACGTTTTCCATCTGTCGTATATGGGGTCTGTAATAAACTCTTTGGCTCACTTGATATGCTAAATGATGAAATATTGTCCTGCTTTTATTGTTTCTTAATTTTCTTCCCTCTAAAAACAAAACCAACACCGGTAGGCCCACCGTTGCCCCCAAGAGAGGCAGAAAGGAAAGCTGTAGAGTTTAGCGTCTGCAGAAGTGCGAATATGGTTTAAACTGGGTGTTTTGATTAACATTGAGACATATCGGCTGTCTGAACTGTTAAAATAAGGAGTTATGAGCATCTTTAGAGGGAATCTCTAAAATACATGGTCCCTAACCATCATGGGGGTTCAAACAATGAACCATAAGCCATATTCGACATGTTTGATGTAAGAATCATTAAATCCCACCCGTCCATCGTCTTTACAAAGCTGTCATGGGTGAGAGGCCGAACTGTTAAATTTGACCAAAGACACAAACACAGGAAGGAAAATGCTCAAAACAGACCTAAATTGTTGAAAGAAAAGAACAAAATTGCTGTGCAAAGATTGCACGATGACCCAAAACAACCCTCAGAGTCTGAATTTAATTTCTCTTGAGAAAAGTATGTTTCAACAGCTTCTTGTTTAACACAGAAGATGTGAACTTGTGTTTAGTTGCTTTATCATGCCAAGGCAAATATCTGATGAACTAAGTTTGAATTAGTATGAACCTTTTCTTCAAAAACGTAATATCATTTCACCCACACGCTTTCATTTTACCATCCCAAGGCATTCAAGTCCCTCTGTATCGCGACTCTTGATTCATCGACCCGGTGACACTTTGTCGCTTGAGAATAAGCCCGGCGCTCCATCATGCACCCAGCCGTTTGATTAAAGACCTTGGCGTATTCCGATCTGAAAGAGAAAAACTGAAAGCGCTCTGAGCGCCGCTAATCTCCACCGAGCCGCGCCGCAATCAAAAGCAAGAGTTTATCTAAGGAGCTTTCCCTCAAACCTGGGCTCAGCCAGATACCGCGGGGCAAGAATGAGGCATGACTCACCCTGAATCAACACGTCATGTCAGGTGCAGCTGAATGTTTATGAGCCGAGTGGGATCTGGCACAGTCGGCGCACCGTCGCGATGCCAGGGGTATGCACAGAATTCACAAGCTTCTCCCGTGTGCCGGAGCCGCTCTCCAGCAGACCTATTTGCATAGAGAGAGGAGGATGCGTCGCCTCCTCTCTCTTGGAGGATGCTTGTTGCAGGAAGGAGGCCAGGAACGCCACTGGGAAGGAAACTACCAGTAGAGCTGTGAAGACGTTTCAGATCTTCAATGTAATAATTTAAATCAAAGATAAAGAAAGTAAAAATAAATAATACATTTTTTATGAGGATTTCATCTGTTAATGTAAAATGACCTGGTAAAGGTTTTATTACAGCATTTAAATCAGGCTTTAGGTTTGTACTTTGACTAGGCCACTCTGAAACGTCATTTTATTGTTGTGATTTGGCTCAGTGTCCCACTTTGCGATCCAAGACTGCTTCAGCTTAATGTCACAGCTGGTTTTCTGGTAGAGATCAGATTTCTCGTCTCTCCTCGGGAGGCTCACTGGTGTCGCCATCTTTTATGCATTTATGGATAATGACTCACTGTGGTTCATTGAAGTCCCAAAGCCTTAGAAATTACCTCATTTGTTGGGATCAGGGAATAACTTGATGCTGTTATTAAAGAGCTTTTAGCTCATCTTACGTTGTCGACTGTATAAATAGTGAAACTCCACTTTGCAGAAAAGGTGCTCAGGGTTTCCCCCAGTGTATTCTAAGCCTGGTGGGCCAACAGGCTTTACTTGCATCTCGACCAGGCTAAGCATTGTTTATGTTTTTTTTTCATGTTTGCCTTTTTTATATTTAATAATGTCTTCCAAAAACACGTAATCATCTTTAAACATTTTTAAATTAAAAAATTAACGTCCCTCGCGCCCCCAACACCGAGCTTAGCAGGTTTTCTAGGGGAAACCCTGGTGCTTTATTAAAAAGCAATTACTTTTCACACTGTTGTTGGCTAATTTGGATGACTTTTGTCTGTTGATCGTCAACTAAAAACCACAGCTTGCATTTAATCTGATTATTTGTGTGTTGTATTATTTGTTAGATGATCTGAGGCATCCGTTTATTTGGAGAGCTACAGTAACAGCTGCGTCTTGTTGCTTGGAATATTTATTTGCCTTAACCTTTTTTCTTTTTTTCCCCCAGCTGCTTCTCGACGGATTATCCCATTCAACGCCCTGCCTAACATCAAAAAGCCCGGCTCCTCCAAGCGAGTCGGAAATCCTGTGTGCGGGGTAAAACACAAAAAGAGGTTAGCGGTAGCCAGGGGTCGGATATTCGGAGGAAACGCAGCCCTGCCGGGGACTCATCCGTGGATGGCAGCCATTTATATCGGCCAGTCTGATTTCTGCGGCGGCAGTCTGATCTCCTCCTGCTGGGTCCTCTCTGCTGCTCACTGCTTCTTCAGCAAGTATGCCGTGCAGTTCAGCTTCTCTACTTATTAAGACTGAAAAATATTGTTTTGTTTTTTTATCCAGATATTTTTAACAGAAAGGGAAGCATTATATTCTGCAAACTGTTTTAGAGGTTTGCTGATGGGGATTTCGTTTTCTTAATCCAAGAGCTTCAGAGTCACAAAACCTCTTCCCAAATTCACGCTGGAGATCATTCTTCTCAGTGGGGCGCTTTTGTGACGATCTGGTTTCAGACAGACAAGCTCATTTGCATATGGAAAATGTATTATTGTATCGTGACCCTACATTGCTTACAGCTGATTAAAAGCCGATTTTCCCCCTGCAGCCCTGTGAAGACTCAGCTGCGCGTGGTTCTCGGTCAGCACCACTTCAACACCACCGGTCCCAACACTCTGACTTTTGAGGTGGAGGACTACGTCTTCCATAAACGCTTCTCCATTTTTAACCCGACGCTACACGACATCGGTAAGCAGCCTTGCATCGTTGGTGGCCTGGAAAAGTTCCTCCTTCTTCCATTCAATAATCAAATAAAATGTAGGAAATAAACTAAATTTTGGAGCGTGATTCAACGCAGTGCAGTCCATGCTCAGCATTAAGCGCCAACTTATTTTAATTTTTTAACGTCTGCTTGTGTGCCGCCCCTCTTGATAACCCCCTGAGCGACTGCCCATCGTCCCGTATCAAAAACTGCCTCTGTCAGCAAGGATTCGGTTACAAATGTCCCAGTGAGTCACTCCAGTTTGAACAAACGCCGTCCTTGTTTAGAAACACTCAAATGAGTTAAGACCCCCGCTCTGCGTTCGGAGCCATGCGTCACTCGGCAGCTGTGCTTTTTACTGCCGGGCGTTGCCCCCGGAGTCTTCAAGTCTCCCACTTTCTTCAGCTTTCTAACCCATTTCGTAAACTCATATTTGTGGTGTTTTTTTCTCTCTTTCTCTCAGTTCTAATCAAGCTGAAAAAGCAGGACGGGCGATGCGTGAGGAGAACCCCGTTCATCAGGCCCATCTGCCTCCCAGAAAAGAGCATAAAGTTTCCCGCGGGCTACTGTTGCGCGATCAGCGGCTGGGGACGCATGCATGAAAGTGAGTGGAATCGGCACTAAAGAGGAGTTTATTAACTTTACTATTTATTTATTTTATCTTCTACATAATTAATGAGCTATTTGTGGTTTCGGCTTTACAGAGGCAAATGGTTACTCTACTCTGCAGGAGGCAGGAGTCAGGCTGGTTTCTCATGACGTCTGCAAGCGGCCGCAAGTGTATGGGAACCACGTCACCGACGACATGATCTGCGCGGGGCTCAGTGGATGCGTGGACGCGTGTCAGGTAGGCATTCAGACCATCGGGGAGAGATGAGGAGGGTTAAAGCTTCCACTCTGAGTCGAGCCTGCAGGGATTGCTGGGCACATTGTGAGGAAAAAACGTGAAAGGTTTGTAGTAAATGGTTACAGTCTGATCAAAAGTATCCATGCCATGTTTTCCACATTGTGCCACACTGCAGAATTAGCTTGAATCTGACTATTCAAGCTAATGTGTAATGTGCTATACATGGATTTAGAAATGGTTTCCAGTCAAAATCAGAAAACAGTGTGGTGAACATTTCTGTTCATAGAGTTGCACAATTTCCAAGGAATATTTCACAGCAACCCTAAGTGGAAAGTTTTAGACCATCACGGCAAACACGCTACATGAACTTTAGCATTTCAGGCAATGAAGATATTCATCGGATGAGGGCACCAACGCCAGTCAAAGTCTATTTAACAGGCCAGATTTATGTGGCTGATATGCAGCGCATGAATGCATCACACTAAAATTGGAATAACATTCCACCAAATATATCATCCAAGCATTCGTGTGCAATCGCAATATTGCACACATTAAAATGCGACGATGGCTGCAATTCCACATTTTGTGCAGATTAAGATTGAGAGCATCTTCAGGGCTTCATTTCGTATTATTTTTTCAATAAAAACTAACTATATTGTGTTTTTAAGTGCCTAGTAAAGAGGCAATACAATAAACAGGCAATATGATCTAACACCGAAGAAAAAAAAACATTCGCATTTTATTTTATCTCGTTTTGGAGGAGTTTAACTGAAACATTTTATTTGTGTGATTTTCTTTGTTGAATTATTAAATTCAGGGGAAAACGAATAAAAATTGACTTCAATCCCCCTCGAGTACAGGAAGCGATGCTTCATCATGATGCATTTTGGGAAATATAAACTCCAAGCTTGACCTCCTGCTTCGGTTTTAGTTAAAACCTGCTTTCTAATTAAACGCAGCAGCACACGAGATGTCAGCGGGGGATTCGGATTCTTTGGACAGTTTTTGAGGCTCTCGCAGATTTACAGGCGTCTTCACCGACAAACCAGCCACTCGAAGCGTTTAAACTCCGTCCTCTCACAGCCAACGTCAGAGCCGACTGTTTATGCCTCGCTGGCGGAGAGCAATTTTTAGTGATGCATCGGGTTTCAAGTGTGTGACTCAGTTGTTTGCACGCGAGAGCTTTGATCGGTGCATGCATGTTTACACGCGTGAGCTATGTCCACTTATGTGCTTCCTCAGGGCGACTCTGGAGGCCCGCTGGCTTGTGCGAAGGGTGATGTCAGCTTCCTGTACGGGATCATCAGCTGGGGCGAGGGCTGCGACCAGCCGGGAAAACCTGGAGTTTACACCAGAGTGGTCAATTATCTCGACTGGATCCATTCCGTGATTAAACGGAAAAGCGGGAATACATGACAGTTCGCCACCTGGACTATCAGCTCCACATCTTACTCGTATGTTTCTATGCTATTTTTGGAAGTAAATAGAAAATGTATATATATATTTTTTTTATCTGGGAAATATGTTGTGACTGAATATGTTTTACATTACTTGACAAGCCGTGAGTCTTTAAGACCAATAAAAACAGTACTTTAAACAAAACAATTGCGTTGAAAATTGTTTTTATCTGCACAGCGACGATCAAAATCTTCTGCTTCTCTGATTACCGGTATTTTAAAAGCTGAAGTTGAATTTCCTCCCATCTTTTTGTCGAACCTATGAAAAAATTTTGATCAACTTAAGATTTAAGAATCCGCGAAGAAACCGTGAAACAAATGATGAAAGTTACGTTTTTAAAAAGACAGATTTAAACTCATCCCAATGGAACTGCGATGGACACAGAGGTTTAAGTAAAAAAAACACTAACTTAGGTAAATAATATAAAATGACAATATTGGGGTCATAAAAGAGGTCAAAGTAACCAACCTCTTTTACTCAAACTGACAAGAAGAACAAAAACAAACAGATTTATCTAAATAAGACAGATGGGAAACTTAAATACTGGCTGACAAACCCATCTGCTCTGTCCTTGCTCTGCCCCTTTTCAACCTCTTCGATTCCCCCTGATGGACTGGAGCAGATGGCACTGAGGTAACAAAAAAACCCAGACACATAGCAGAGTGTGACACATCAGGGAAGAAGTTGTGGAGAAGAATATGTTAGATTAAAAAACAATATTCCAGCCATAGTTCTCCACATGAGCATTTTGAGCAAGGAGAGCATCACTCAGAAAAAACATCTACCAGGTCCAGAGTGGAGTCGCCCTGAAAAATCCAACAGAAGAAGACGGGACATCTCGTCGCCACAGAACCCACCGGTGGGCCCTGCGTGGACGGCTCCTACTCCGCAGGGCCCAAGCCAATTAAAATTCTTGAAATTGTCTGAAATCATAGGGAGAGAAGAACGCAGTGCAGTCCTCACCAACAAGCTAGTCGGGTCCCCTCTGACATGACAAGCAGAAAGACCGAAGGAAACATGTTCAGGTGGTTTCCAGGTCACGTCTTGGTTCTCCTGTGGGTTGTTTCCTAATAAACCCATCACCTCTCACAGCATCAGTGTCTCTTCCTCAATCCGGTTCACCAACAACCTACGAATGTGAAGAAGAGAAGCTCAGTTAAGACCTTCTCCTTTCAGCAGGACAAAACAGCCAAAACAGGACAGAGTTGCCCTGAAAGCAGCATCCACTGGTGTTGTCTTGACTTTTGCTCAAAAGTCGAAGTAAATCTTCTGGTTGCATTCTGACAACATTTTACTGTGAATCATGTGGTAGCTTGTCTCCACCAGAGCCCAGCAGCAGCAGGTGGCTCAGCCCAGTCCAGATGGCAGCCAGGGGTTTAACACCCGGCTGCCGGATCCCTGAAGGACAGACGGACCGGACTGACGGACACCAGGCCCCCGGTCATGGCATTCCTCCCCCCGCCTCCCCTCCTCTACATGCCCCCCTTGCTGTGGGTGGAGGATGGGGGGAGCATAGCGACCAGCGCAGCTATTTTGAAAGTGACCCCGTCATTCAGGCAGCGACTCTGCAGCTGTCAGGAACCATGACTGAAGATGACGGATTCTGTTGTCGTGGAGGGATACGCCAGACTCAGAGATGGGAAAAAGGTGCTCGGGTTTTTTAAAAAAAAAGATTATTATTATTCGCTCCAGTGAGGAAAAAAAAAGTCTCAATAACTTCCGCAAACACGCTTGTGTCCAACTTTTTGTTTTTCTTCCGCAGTGGAGGACGAGGTGGCTCGTGTTTCGTAAGCCGTCGCCTGTAGCAGGTAAGAAACCACCGATGTTTACTGCGCGCTTTGCGGCGCTTCACACACCTGTGCGCAAGTTTACTTAGCGCCACGTTGGAGAAAACTAGTAGTTTTGGACTTGAGCCGTAATTTACCGGCACGTGTCGCTTTTCCAAACGTTAGCAGCTTGAGCCTGGTAATGTCGCATCTTTCTAATATGCAGAAAACATAGAACCACTTGAGCTACAGGCGGCGGTGGAAGGATGAGGGTTTGGCATATAACAGCTAGGAAAATCAAATCGATTTGTTTGTATTCACCAAACACAATAAATTGAAATTTATTCTCAAAATGACAGCGCCAAGCGTTCACAGATTTGAATATACTTCAATATATCCGTTTACCTCAAGGTGAAGTTTGTTGTGAATTGGTGCTAAACCGAATTATGCTAATTTAGCTGAAATTGTTGTTTTTTAAAGGCTGGGCTCATTTAGCTTGTTTGCTTTAGAAACATAAACAGGAGACTCACAGTTATGATATATGTTGACTTTGAGTAAGAAGGTCCCGGTTAAAATCCTGGCCTGGGTTATTTACGCAGTTTGTTCTTCCCGTCCACGGTTCAGGTTCGGGTTCTGACCGGGTAGAAGTTACTTGGTTTCCCTAAATTGTTCTTGAAGGTTTATTAGTTGCCTAAAATCTTGCTAGAATATGTGGATGTAGACAAAGCATTGATGGAAAAATTCAAAATCGCAATATAAAAAAATCTAATAATATGTGGTTGACTTGTGAAACTTGTCAACATTTTTAAACAATTTCTCAACATTTCACACTGTAGGATTGTTGCTGCGTTACTACTTACTGCTTAATACAATTTACCTGATTTTTTTAAAACCTGACTTTTAAACTTGTAAAATGTCACATGGTCTTTAATGAAACAAAGTAGTTTAATTTGATTCCTGTGGAGATTAAAGCTCTTTGGGCGTCATGTGGGACGTCTCATTGCAGTGTGTGTGTGTGTGTGTGTGTGTGTGTGTGTGTGTGTGTGTGTGTGTGTGTGTGTGTGTGTGTAGAGCTGCACAGCTTAACATTCTGCACAGGTTGAGTGGTGCTCCTCCTCAGATCTTTGATGTCAATGTTGTTACAGCTGTCTGCACTAATGCCTTGTCTTTCTTAGTGTGTGCACGTGTGTGCGCGCGTGTGTGTGTAAGTGTGTGTGTACGTGAAGGACAGCAAAATGCGCACACACTGCTGTTTTGTTGGTTGACACTGAGTTGTTCTTGAATGGTGTCAACAGACTGGAGGACACGCCAGCGGCTACTGTCGGTCAGAATATGGAGTCAGAGTAGAAATAAAAATATACGTTGTGTTTCAGGAGAGAAAACGTCTTGAATTATAAATATTTTTCATCAATTATTTGATAAAAATGCCTTCAGTATGTGAAAAACAAGTCTGCTCTTTCTGTCTGTCTCTGTAAGTGTTGTGTTTGCTGCTCAAATCAAATCCAGTATCCAAGCATCAGCCATGGTTAAAACAGACAAATATGTCATATTTGTAATAAGAGATTATTTCTCTCGTTATTTTAGTATTTAATGAATATTAAAACGAATGCATTCAATAATTGTACTTGAAAAGAAGAAAAGCTTTGTCTGTTTTAATGTCAAAGTGTCTTTTTCTTTTATCTGGTGCGTGTAAATCTGTCAAACTGTTTTTAATGAGAACAAGTCATTTAGGCGTGTCCACCTCTAACCTCCAGTATTTATTTATTTTCCCCTCATCCTGTGTGAAACTCTTTGTCTCTCCGCTCCAGATTGCCTCGTTTTAGTGGTTTTCAAAGACAAATCAGACAAACTCCAGAGCAACAAGGAGAGGGCGAGCGTCACGTTGGAGGAGATCTGTGGCCTGGAGGCTGGACAGTGGTATGAAGGCGTGGCGTTTACTCTGACCGTCCTCTGCCTGAACCAGGTCGCGCTGCTGGGCTTCGACAGCAGGGAGGCCCTGCAGGCGTGGGAGGTCCGCCTGCGCTACGGCCTCGGAGAAGGTGAGGTCCAACGGACTCCAAAACATTTTGTCGTTCCTTCTCTGTAGTGAAATCACAGAACTTTGGCAGCTTCAGTTTCCGATCGCCAAGCAAGGAAACTTGTACATTTGTGAGCATGAAAATCTTTGATCTGATTTGAACCAATAAGGATTTCCCGTCTGATACCTAATTTTTTTTTTCTCGTAAATACTAGAACAAAAAATAAGAATGAATGAGAAAATGCAGGAGCATCCTTGCGTAATGTTCAGCATGTCTCCCTCATGTTTGTCTGATTTTAATTATATTTAAAATAACTGAGTCAGGGGATCTAATGTTTGCTTTAGTTATAAACCGAATATGGCAGCAGTTCTTATATCTTATTTGTTTGATATATTTGAATAAGACTTAACATTTTTTGGTGACTTGACAGATTCTGATCTCTGTCTCTTTGCTTGCTGAGTTTCTACTCATTTTAACTTTGCAGTTCAGACTTTAGAAATATAAAATGACTTAAATAAAAACTTGGGGTGTAACGATGCACAAAAATCACAGTTTTGTTTGTACTTCTGTTTTAATTTCTCTCTAAAAGCCTTGGTTCTCTTCAGTCAAAAGAAACAAATAATAAGTGGCCTTCGTAAAACTCGCTGAAGATTTTGTTGGTTATTTTGCTACGTGAAGCTAAATTCATGTTGGCTCCTTTTGTTTAACTTCACATGTGACCAGAAGGCATATCTTAGAGGATTATAAAACCTGATAATCGAACAACTGAACCAGTGTTGAGCAGAAATAGTAGATAAATAACAAAGTCAGTTATCTGTATTTAAATCAGTACGTCATAAAATTGTTGTACCAGTGAACAGTCCCACTTAAACGTGTGTGAAAGCACATTTAAGACACCCTACAGTCTTCTGATTAAACTTAATATCAAATAACAACAGCAACCTGAACCCAGTAAAAGCGAATGTTTCCATTGTGGTGATTTGTAACTTGAAATTCTTGTATTCAGACCATCTATTATAGAACATATGACAACTTGTCTTTGTGCAATGAGCATCTCTGGCATTGCGGTGAGACTCACTGCCATGTAACCCTGTGGAGCTATTATATAACCTACGTAGAAACTAATAATAGCATTGAACTGTTCATCAGTTGGCAGCTGAATGGTAAATATGTCTCTGATGCCAGTCCTGTTGGAGGCGACTTTGCAAACAATGCCAGAGAGAAATGACGTCACAACTGTTCCTCCGAGTTTTGGTGTTTCGTCAGATTACGATCGCTGCTTATTTTAAGTAGGTAAAACTTTATTTCGACAGCAACTTTCAAATGTAGCAAAGCGGCGGCTTGCAGTAAAAATGGGCATAAAGTTAGTTAAAATGGAACATATAAGAGAAAAGAGTCGAAAAGCCGGCCGACGTCTGACACTATAGAAACTTAAACTAGTTAATGAGCTGTTCTGTCACTACCTTTTCAAAAGCCTTTGACATGAAAAGAATCTAGGTGGAAGGCCTGTAATTTCATCATTTATGAGCCGTGTAGGATCAAAATTGCATCTTTCTTTTTTTGTTTCCAGTAACGGCTGAACAACAGCATGCTTGGAAGAGCTACACTTGTTAAAAGTGAAAGTATTGAATGTTTCTACAGACCCTGTGTGTGTTTGTGGCCTTCTGCTTAATGCCACGGAGTGGAAATCATCCAAACCTGCACAGATGTCACCTGCCAGCCGTTCCTCCACCGTGTTGGCTGAGGGCCAGAGCGCCTGGCGCTTCTGTCGCCTTGTGTGCCGCCGAATGAATCTCTCTCGGCCCGAGTGATGATGAGAAGCTGCTGGCCAACTCTTTGTCATCGTCACCAATATTAATCTCATCTGTTTGTCTCGGGTTCCTAATTAATCCTGCACCTGTGGAAAGCTGCAGAAACTTTGGGTTGGAGAAGCACAAGCTTGTTAATCAGAGTTTGCGCTGCTCCTCCGCTCGGAAACAATTGTCCAAGACGATGGACAGTTGATTAAAGTTTTGCATCCGTCGCTGCTCCGTCTAGTTCACAGATTCGGTGTTGGGGTTTTGCCAGGGACCAAGCTGGAGAGCGGACCTGCTACTCTCCACCTGTGCAACAACCTTCTGGCCCTCGTCCGGGACTTTCCTCCCGTCGTCATCGGCCACTGGAACCTGCCGGACCTGCGCAGATACGGACCGGTGCCGAATGGATTCGTGTTTGAAGGGGGAACAAGATGTGGATACTGTAAGTAGATTTCCATACAACTCTGGAGGCTGCAGTCAGTGGAGCTTTGTTATTTTCTTAATAATGCAAAATTTCTCTTGTTAATTCACTGACGAAGATGTGTCGACCTTTTTTTTTTCTTCCAAAGTTTTCTGTTGAAGTGTTAGCTTCAAGTTGAGGATTTTTTTTCTGCTATTAGTCATGTGAAGTACAATTCGTCCAGCGTTGAGAAATGATTGAAGGAACACAACAAAGCATGTGCTCTGCTTTTTATGATTTGGTTAAAACCATGTGGATAAGGATATAAAATATAAAGTTTAATCAGATGTTTTTCTCTTCTTGTCAAATCCGAGTTCTCTGAACTTTAGTGGAGGATTTTGGGCTTCAAACTTTTTTTCTTCGACTTCTTTTTGTCCATCTGGTCTCCCTCAGGCAGACACATTAACCAAGACAGGCTTCAGATGGATTTTATTATGAACTAGAATTTTTTAAAGAGTAAATCCACAAATCTCTCCCCAAGAAGACATTTTTAAAGTGACTGTTTTGTAGCTTTTTGTTTGAGAAATCTACATTGGTAACTTTTGTTTTCATGTGCTATTTTTTGTTTGTTTTTTCTCAGTGGTTTGAGCTTCAATTCATAGTTCAGAAAGTGTTTTTATTGTTGGTTAGATCTGATTTCTGTCATTTTTTCTTTGATCACCACAATATGACATGCAGTTCTGTGTGTCGAAGTTGTAGCTCATTGCAGCGACTCGTCAATGTTTCTCTTGACTGACATTCAGAACGTCAGCCTTGTTATTCCAAACATAGATTGTATTACTGTTTAATTATTTAGGCATTTTAAGAGAAGAACTCACATTTTAATATATTAGAGCTTTTGGCCTGAATACAGGCAACATCAATGACCTTTTAGCCTGTAAAGAATATTTGGGAAAAGTAAGAGTCCTCGGATATTTTAGAAACTACATGTCTACACAAAATATCTTTTTCCTTGTTGAGAAATCAATTTTAATGTGGAAACCAATGCCTTGTTCTCTAAATATGGAGAAAAAGGTTTCAAAATGATTCAAAATGCATGATTCAAGGTTTCCCCCGGTGTATTATAAGCCTGGCGGGCCACCATGCTTTACTTGTGCTGCCACAAACTGAGCATTACAATTTTTTTTTTTAAGTCTTTTTAAAATGTTTGCATTTTTAAGACTTTGTAGTTGGTATTCAGGTATTAATCTTTCAATAATACATAATTATCAAGGGATATTTTCTGTATTCTCCCAAATTTCCTGTAAACTTTAAAAATTTTTTCGACTCAAAAAGACGACGGACCGCTGGACGAATGACCACCCTCGCACCCAACCACTGGGCTTACCAGGTTTTCTGGGGGAAACTTGACGATTACTTGTACTTTAAATCTCCCTAAAAGAGACCGGAACAAACTGACTATGTTGTATGGTCAGGTTTGCCCTGCAGCATGATGCTTTAGAGGAGCCAGGTTATCTATTGTATATGCAGTCCTTCATCCCTGGTGCATTTGAGGCTTCGGAGCGTCCGGCTCAGCAAGCTCAGAGGATGAAGAAGGGGGATCGAGATGAGAGAGTCTCGGCTCAGCTGACAAAAGACGGACGGACGGATAAATCCAAACAAACAAAGAACAAAGACATTTGGTTGTTGGCGAATTTACCTGCGTGGTTCTGCAAGCAAAGAATTGACTTAAAGCAGCTAGGATTGGGAGTGAGGAAACATAGGGCAACGTTAGACATTTTCTTTTACGAAGCAATCTAATGTAGGACCATCAGTTCATACATTAAAAAAAATTTTGAATATGAGGAGAATGGTGAAACTTTCCAGCAACAGATCCACATAAAACAACCCACCAGGCACTGCTTTTACTTTCACTTACAAAACAACAAGTACAATCTGGTAATGTAATCTCTGGGTACAGTTTATCCACAGCAGCTCAGGGACGAGTGAAGCTGAAGCTTCTTCTCTTGGCAGCTCACTAAGCTGTTGTCTGTTCTCTCTGCTCCTTTGTGGGGAATATGAGCCACTCTGCCAGAACCTCTCAAGGTTCTGCTCAGTGTTTTCTGCTAACAATGGGTGTTCAGCTTAGCGCTTCAATGACAGACGGCTGATGAAAGCAACAAAAGATTCAGGTTAATACATTTTCACTTGACCTCAAGTTTTGTAATGTTCTATTAAACACAAATTTATATCAGAGTAGTTTAATTTTTCATATTACCGTAAGCTTCATTTACATGAGTTAGGTTTTTAGCTTTAATTGTTCATTCTCTCTAATCTCAGATAATAATGTTCAGCATTTTTACCACCATTAGCTGATATATTTAATCTCAAAAGGTCAACACATTAATAAGTAGTGAGAATAATCTTTGACTGCCTGGTTATTTTCCAAATAATGCCAGTGATTGATTTAAAACGGGTGAAATGAGAATTATTTTTATGAATAATTGAATATATTGCATCTGGAAATATACCACAGACTTTTATTCAGCTCTGTGAATTACATTTGCCTCAGTAGAGGAAACGCATCTTCAAGCTCTCTTAATTTTTGTGTTCTAAAATAAACTTTCTTAGGTTTCATCAGAATTATTTAATTATGTTCAGGGGATTTATCTATGTCAGGAATTCACACAAGAACTCAAATACATTTTTCCAGGAAACACAGCTTTTAATAAAAATATAACCTTGGTGAACAGTGTGCTGGATTAACATCTATCATCATTAATTATGAGCAATAAAATTATACTCTGTGTATTCTGCAACCTGCTGCCTGCATCTTTGCCACATTGTTGCGCTTTGTGGTGTTTCTTTTCCTCGAAACTGGAACTGTTTTGGTTTCGTTTCCACGTTTTCTCTAGGACAATTTCCATAAATCATATCATTCTGTGCATAATGCAGAAACAGGAGTGTATGGTCACTTTTATGAAAATTTCCAGATTGACCAGTTTTGTGGTGAGAGTGGTTCAAAACCCAAAACCGGGTCTCAGATGTTTGAAGGAAATGAAGTTATGTTGCAGAATCATTTCGATTAGACCTACTGAGCTCTGAGGAGAGAGAAGATGCATAACATCATTTAAGAAATAAATAAAGCATAAATATATATTGGACTGGATAGTTTAATATGAACAGCTGAGAGCTTTAAGGACCTCGTCCAGCACCTCCAAAATGTGACTGTAGATCATAGTAGTCCTGAGAAGAACTTCCATTCGATTCTCTAAAGCACATCTGTAACCTCTGGCTACAGCAGCTTTGTTAGACGCTTTGTATTAGTTAGACATGTACTGGTTTAATCTTTTACCAGCTCACTAGCTTTGCTTGCTAAATGATAAATGGACTGGACTCAAAGTGCTTTTAAACTCTGTTACATTTTTCCTTAGCAGCTTCGGGTTTAGTCTCTTGTCCAAGAACACTTCAAGCTGCTGGGATCACATTCACTACCTCACATTTCTTTAGTAAGGACTCAGCAAAGCTCATGATATTCATAGGTTGAAATGGACAAATAAAAGACTTCATCTTCCTAAATCCACTGAGATTCTGTTGCAGGACTTGATAATTTATCAAATCCATCAAATCTGATGGAGGTTTGCAAACACGAGTGAGCAAAAAAAAAAAAGTAAAGCTGATGTTGACTTACACCAACAGGTGAACCTCAGCAAGCTGAATTGCCAAGGCACAAAACACTTTTCAGATTTTTAACATAGAGCTAAGAACTATGTACTTTTGCTGCTGCTAACAGAAACTCTTGGCTCTTGACTGCCTGTGAAGATCCGAGCGAAGCTCACACCTCCTACCTCCTGAACCGGTTTAATAAGTTCTGCTGCTTTTTATAGAGACAGTGTTTTTGTCACTTGTTGAAGCAGAGACCAGAAGGGTCCACTTGAGTTTCTGTTTTGCTTGTTTTTACTCTGAATAACGTGAGCCAAATAAACTCTGCCACCTGTTCTTTGTGGTTATTTTGCACTCTAGCTTTTTGGCGGCACACCTGACGCTCTTCGTCTGCTAATAAAAGTTCGACTTGTGGGCGTACAGTCGCAGGTTTCAGGTTTCATAAACAGCTAGTTCGCTCGTCTGGACGAGACACGTCTTGATTAGATAACACAACAGCGAGCGGCCTGCAGATTCTCAGTTTCAGCCGGCGCAGACATTCGAGCAGACTTCACTGCTGAACTCTGACCTCTGTGGCGTTGGTAATACGATGGGGTGGTCTTGAGGAATGGCGCGACCTCTTATTTTATTGTTTGTGTCTCCAAGCGGACCGGCAGCTGTACAGTCAGAGATGTCAGAGACCTTTGACCTTATGAAGGTTTTTTCTTTGAGGCTTCGAGCTGAAAGACGGGCGTTTTAGTCTCAGTCTGCTGCATTTCTTCTGATGTTAAATTTAACGGTGAGATGCTGAGCGCCAGGATTGTCACCTCAGAGCTCTTAGTGGCAACTTAGCAGTGAAACCTATGTCAGCTCTGAGGTTTATTACTCGTCTTCAGACCATCTGTGCATCTGAAATGGACTCATTAACTGGAGCCACGGTGTACAATTTTCCTCTGGATTTTTTGGAAAGTATAAACTATTAATTTTAGTAGTGTCTCATAAAGGCCTTAGCTGAAATTTAATAACTTTAAATCCTGATAAAGACCACATTATTTTTCCTGTTGAAATGCTACAGATGGTAATGGGTGTGTTTTTGTTTTTATCTGATGTGAAAAATCCTCTTGCTGTTCTGGAGTGCAAAGCAGGACCTGAGGCGGGGAGGAGGCAGGAAGTTAAAAAATAAACTATTTACTTTAACAAAAATCTAAAACTGAAAACTCAGGAGAACCAAAAGTCAGGAAGAGTAACGAGGACCAGAGGAGATGCAGGAGGAAACGGTAGGATCCGACACCGAACCAACACTGGAATATATGTAACCTGGAGAGGTGATTACTGAACAGGGAGTCTGGTTAGAAACGTGGGTGCAGAAATGTTTGACAGAATGAACGGGGAACATGGGAAACAATTACAGAAACGTAAACAAACCAGAGACTCAGCCCAACATAGGACATGATCAAGATTCAAACAAAACTGAAGACCAGAGAACACAGAAGAAACAAATACAGTAAAGAGTTTTTCACTAACAATGGCCACAAAGAGCTGAAAATACATCTAAAGAACAAAAATTGAGAACAAGGAAGAATAGAACTGAACATCATGACACTTGCTATGTTTGACTTCACCGACTTTTAGGTTATGGTGGACATTTCACCAACCGTGTGACCTTTACATTTTTGCCCTTATGTCCTTCAGTACTTAAAGCAGAACCTCATGAAGACATTAGCATGGCGTATTAGCCAATTGATAGATATTAACATGGTTTATTAGCCAACTGATAGATATTAGCATGGCTTATTAGCCAATTGATAGATATTAACATGGTTTATTAGCCAACTGATAGATATTAGGATAATTTATTAGCCAACCGATAGATATTAGCATGGCCTATTAGCCAATTGATAGATATTAACATGGTTTATTTGCCAATTGATAGATATTAGCATAATTTATTAGCCAACTGATGAATATTAGCATGGCTTATTAGCCAATTGATAGATATTAGCATAATTTATTAGCCAACTGATAGATATTAGCATAATTTATTAGCCAACTGATAGATATTAGCATGGCTTATTAGCCAATTGATAGATATTAGCATAATTTATTAGCCAACTGATAGATATTAGCATGGCTTATTAGCCAGTTGATGTTATTTTTTAAATTATTTTTAAACTTCTACTGATGATGTCCACTCTCTACAGGGGCTGGTGTTTTTCTTCTGGCGTCTGCAGAGGGCGAGCAGATAAGCTTTCTGTTCGACTGCATCGTTAGAGGCATCTGCCCCAGCAGGGGTCCGTTCGGACTGCGGCCCGTTTTGCCAGGTAAGTACTGCAAAACGTTTCACCCTCCTATGCTCAAAAATGAGAAAAAAGCCTGTTGATAAATGACACAGGGAGTTTTTAGATTCCAGGACAAGAGTATAAAAAAGAGGCAACGTAAGCAGAGCCTGATACTCGTCTGCCGCTTTTCATGCAAAGATCAAGATTTCTCACTGGAAGTGAAACAATTTCTGCAAAATAAGTTGGTGGATTCAAGAATCCTTGACTAAGATGTCTTTTATCCAATTTGATAATCCTGTGAGTCAGTTGATAATTCAGACAACATCTGACTGAAGGTGTTTTGAAGCGAATGGAAATTCTTTGGGCCACCTTAAATGTAACACACGGACAAAGATTTTCCTCCAGCTTCTCTGCAGATACAAGGGAACCAAGAATAAAAGTCACTTCAGTTAATTGCCAACTTTAACAGAAATTACTTTCTTTTATCAGGAGTTAGAAACAGAAAACCCAGACCTATGAGGTCAAACATGAGTTAGAAATATATTTTCAGCTTTAATTATTAGACAGTGGTTTGCAACCACAGTTTTTTCTATTTAAAAACTTTTATATGTGAAATTGAGTCAGTTGTAAGTTTACATACTCGTCTTATATACTATCGGAGTGCAGAACACTGATGACTTCCCTCAGTGCTACCTGCAGAGGTCTGTTCATGTTCCAGTTTTCACTCATCTCGCCGCCCAATCGCAGGTTGAGCTCATTTTCCTATTATTAGAGTGCGAAGAGCAATAAATAGCAGGGACGATGTTGGAGAGGGGCCTTAGGGGTCAAAGTCACAGTTCACACAAGCAGAGAAGCCAAAGCCTCCTAATCACTCGGAGCATGTGTGTAACCTCATCCTCTGGATTCCTCTGCTGCCTCGTCTGATCAGTCAACCAGCTCTCGACTCTCCCTGCTGATGTTTTTGTCACTTTTTACGGTTCTACCGTCATAAATCTGCTCCATGGCGAACAGTTATGGGTCTTGTTTTCACTTTTGTTTTGCCGTATCGTCGTCCTGGTCGGCTGACAGTTTTGATTAACTGCTGTAATGACGCTGGGTTCGCTTGTCGCTCTGAGCTGTTATGTTGCCCCAGCCTCTATATCATAAACTCTATTAGCTGTCCGATCTGTGTTCTTAATTTAAGATTTATTAAGTTTGAAATATTAATCAGAGATGTTAAAGCAGCTTAACTTAAAGACGAATAGCGTTGTGGATTCCTTTGTTAAACGTTGATTTGATCTGTCATTTCTCTAGATACAGGAATGTTTTCAAAGTTTGTTTGACACGAGCTTTGAAATAAAATTTTTAAAAAAAGAGTAGTTCTTATTAACTAGCTTTACAAAAGTACTTCCTTCCATAGTCCAAAATTCAAATTTACTTGGTCTTTCTACCCAGGTGAAAAAAATATATACTTACGTTTATTTCAAACATACTTACATTTGTAAAACTACACTTTAAGTATACTAAGTATTAAGTGTACAATCTGTAAATATATTTGAAATAGCTATACTAAAAGTATGCTTGTACCAATTTCGAAATTACTACTTTAAACACACTTAAACATAATTGTACCAAAATGCACTTTCAATAAATATTTTAAATAAAGTATACTTAACGTGAACAAAATATATATTTGATCAAGTGTAAATGTACACTTGATCAAGTATATTTAAAATATATTTTGTGTATATTTTTAAATTTATGCTCAAAATAGAATTTCTTTTTAAATTCAGTTAACACTACTTTAAATGAGAATCATGTTTGATTTACTCAATGCGTTGATTTGCCAAATCACTGTGTTTCATTTACAAAATAACATTTAAATTCTACGTCACTCACTGTAATGAAGTAAATGTAGTTGTTTTTTTGTAGAAGTTTTTTTTTTTTTACAATTTTACATAATCATTGACTTGCTAGTTCTTATATAAAGTATTTTCACTTCGTCTTGCCATTACATTTTTTTGTGGATTGTCACAGAGACTCTGAGTACTGGGTTGCATTGCTGGCCTTCACTTTGGTACAAAACAAACCTTTGCTCTAGTCTTGTAACATATTAACTAAATATTGTCATCTTCCTCATATAATGGCCTAAGTCTCTTTTTTTTTGCCGAAAGTGATTTATACAAACAAATCACTGCCGAGATGATTTAGGCAAAAAATGACTTAGGTCATTATTTTAGGACGTAGACGACATTTAAATAGAACCAACATGACTTTATTAAAACTAACGAGTGGTGCGGCGCGTCACAACTTTCCAAACCACAGACGCGGATTTATACATTGTATGAAAATTTCTCAAGCATTTCATTCTAGGCTTTTAATGAAGCGCCCGCTCTATCTAACGTAGTAGTGGAAATGTTCCCAAATTTGTTTTTCAAAATCTTATTTAGTCTCAGTGTGTCTTTTCATAAGATTATGGAATTTCACGCGGAGTAAAATTTTCTTTTCTTTTTAACGAAACACAATCTCACATTTACTAAAAACTTTGCTCAGAAAATCAAACAGAAATCAGACCTCTGAATCAATTCGGCGTCAGAGTTGACCTTGGGGATTCGAGGTACATTAGATCCTTGCCCGGCTCCAAGAATCTTACCAGCAGCAGCAGCGATATAAAACGTGCCAAATGAGCCACGTGGCAGTGCTATAAATAAACCCTGTACTGGAGCACAAACACTGCAATGCTAAACCCCTTTTTCCAGGCCCAGCCAAAGCTTTGGGATTCTCACAGTTCAAGCTTACATCACACCTTTCTCCGATATCCATCCTGAAGATTAGTTTTTTTTGTTTTTTTTTGTTTTTTGCAGAACTCAACTCAGGCCAAACAAATTCAGAGGAGAAGCTGATCCTGGAGACCCAGGAGCTGGAGAAGCGACTGAGCTTGCTCTCTCGTGGGAGCAGCACAGGTGGGATCCTCAAAGTCCACTCCTCCAGTGTCCTGTAACTTTGTGATGTGTCCAACAGAGTTGAATCAAATGGCTGAATCAACATCATCTATCTAGTTACTTCATTCAGCTCGACACTGGAGTTTGACACTTGCGCTTTAGCCTGTCAAGAAGAGAAACTTAAATCGAAATGCTGGTCAAACGTTCATGTCTTCACTGTAAATATTACTTTTAGGACTGTCAACATTAATGAATGGAATTAATCTAAAAACTTTTACATTTTATTACAGTTAGCACATTCATCTTCATTACGTGTTTTGACCTGTGACCTCTCTCCTGAGCTTTTCTCTGTCTTGGATAAAACCAGAGGCAGTGTGCAGATATTGCAGTGATGAATTATCCTTCCACCAAAGCTCAAGCAGTTTACAGTTAACATTTCTAAATTAACATTTGGAGCAAAACGTCCTGTATATGAAAACCTGAAAAGCAGAATCTTCAGACATGTGTGGTTGGAGACAGTAGATAGTTTCTATTAAAAAATGTTTTGTAAAGGTGCAATTTTACATTTCAGGCTCACAAACTGGAGCATAGTGATTAATCACAGAGCTAGAGTGATTAATTAGATTTTTTAAATCTACTGACAGCACTAGTTATGCTTACGTTTAACCAACTTATACCCTGGTTCTTTAATTTGCTTTATGAAATGTTAAACATATATTTTTACTTTTCTTGGCAGTCTCAACCACGTACTTCCCATCTGCCGGGGGAGACGACCGCAGCATATCTGGCTCCTCCGACGCGTCCGACACCAGCCAGTCAGACTGCAGCGTCGGCAGCAGGCTGGCCATTTGGACCGAACCCGCCTCGAACGCCACCGGAAGCGCCTGCCCCGCTGGCGCCAAGGCGGCGCTGCTGACTGCAGAGAAGCTGGTGGCCGGCCAGGGAGGCGGCGGCGGCGGCCGACCTTCGGCCAAGCCGCCCCGGCAGCTCCAGGACATCGGCCGACAGAGCTCTTCGGACAGCGGCATCGCCACCGGCAGCCACTCGTCCTACTCTGGGAGCTTCTCCTCGTACACGGGCAGCCTGGACATCGCCCCGGGGGAGGACTTTGGCTCCGTGTTCAGCTTACCCCCACAGCTGGCTCAGGAGCTCAGCCCGTGCAGTTGCCCCGCTGCTCCTGGACAGAAGTACCAGGTGCCAATCTCGCTTGTTGGGCATCTCTATGACTCTCCCAGGAGAGTGTTGCACGAATCGAGTGGGGGCGACAAAGACTGTGAGCCCTTTAAATCACCTGAAGACCACCCCGTTCCTTCAGACTGCCCTGCGGAGTCCGATTTGGGGGGCGCAGGCGGAGCAGCAACAGCTGAGGCTCAGTCAGAGGCGACGGACAGACGGTCAGATCCTGCACAGGCACAGGGCCCTTCAAGTGGCGGCGAGAAAACAAAGGCGCTGCCCTCTAGTGGCTCCTCTCACAGCTGCGGCTCCCTCTCTGCCTCCAAAACCGTAGTGGCCATCTGCTCAGTGTGTGGTGGGTTCAAGGTAAGAGAAACTCATCGTTCTCCTGTCTCCTGTCAGGCGGCCTCAGCTCGCGTGTTTGCTTTGTCAGCAGCGTCTCGCCTGCTCTGTGGATTACTGTAACACTGACCTTTGCGGCTTCAAAGCTGCGCTTTGGTGGCAGAACCACGAACAAACCCACGGCCCATCTGTCCATTCAGCTTCACACCGTCGTCGTTCAGAGCAGGTCTTTACGCCGAGCCGCCCAGCGAAGTCTTTTCTTTCTACTTCTGTTGGTGCGTCTTTTATATTTGAAGCACTTAGGTGGATTTGTGCGTGAGCTTTGTGAAGGGTTTTGCTTTTTGTTCAAGCTAAATGCTGTCTTTATTCTTCAGATTTGTATGATTATGCTGTCACCAGAGATGATGTATAGTCCTGCTTCATAATTATTGTTTTGGGAGCTGAAAATGCAATAATTCATCTCATTTATCAACTTCTTATTTATTTATTTATTTATTCCTTTTTTTTTTTGTATTTTAGCAATTCGTTCTCAGGGTGGGTAGAAATCCAACCTCAGAAATTATGAATGTGACATAATCCCTTACTTCTATATGTAATGTATGTGGTTGTTTGCTGGTTTTGTAAGGTTGCTCACCGTCTAATCGAAACAGACTCTAATTTTTATAGCGGCTTCCTTTTAACATACACCGGCTGCGATGTAATGTACAGATAATTACTCAGAACCCTTTCTTGGCTTCTGGACTCTCTTAAGTCTTTGCGGCGCAGATTAAATGTGTCAATAATATTTCTTAAACGTCGTGGTCCATGTTGTCACTTGTTAGCTGAATATCCAACAAATTTAAATTCCCCATTTAGATAAAATCAAGATTCATAGAATCTTGATTTAGATCAAGATTCAAGCTAAATGCTTGAATCTTGCATTCGAGCAAGATTCAATATGAAACCGGAAAGAAACATCTTTCCGGTTTCATATTGTCCAGTTTGGTTGAGTGAGTTATTTTTAGCCTCAGCTTCCTGTTGTTGACTGACGAGGAGTGGCATCATATGTGGTCTGATGCTTTCACCGGATTTAAGGTTGGTAACCTTGGCAACCTTGATTGTAAAGGGTCGTTATTTGAGCAACTCCTGTCTTTCTGTCGTCTCATACCGGTCTGTCCGATCTCCTGTGACATCAGCGAGGTATTTTCATCCACATAGCGGCCAGATGCTTGAATTTATTTTTCTGTTTTGGACCTTTTCATTCAAACCTGCAGGATTGGTGTGTGTCAAAATGCTAGTGGAGCAGCAGTTTCTGAAATATTGAGACAAGCTCAGCAATTCAAAGTCACTTAAAACCTCTCTATGATAGATTAAAGCTGAGTTTCAGCTTTGTTTTACAGATACCTAGATTCATTGATCTGCTGCCGTGTGATTGACCAATTTACTATTTCTGCTAACAAGCAATCGAACAATTGAACCTAAAAAAGTGACAGTTTTGAACTAATTAGATGACTGTACCCATCGAATGAGTAATTTCCAACAATACATTGAACATTTATGTTCCTACTACTCAAAGAAACTGGTGGGCTTACTGATGTAACTTAAACAGGAAAGCTGGAGAGATGGGAAACTGCAAACTTCAAAAACACAACACTGGCAACTCATTTTGAATATTTTAGATTTCCAATCTGACATAAACTAAATCCAGTCACTCTGAAAGACTAAAGCCACTCTAACTATGAAGGAAACAGTCAAGATGCATTATAATGTCACCTTTTCACTGTTTCCTAGGGTAACCCCTACATCCAGATAAGTTCTTCAGGAGTACCAACCTTACCAGGTAAGAAAAAAATCACCTTAAAGCTTTTTTTAAACATAGTGCATGTGTTGTTTCTTGCATGAGCAGAAGCATTGATGCATGCTGGGAAAACTCAGTAACCCGTCGCCTATGCAATGTCATGCACACCACTGCAGTGAAGAATACTCTGGACACGTCCCGGGCCTCCGCCGGATGTGCGACGGAGCCGCCGAGAGTTCAGCCGGACGGCGATGAGTCGCCGCCGCCGCCGCCAAAGAGAGGGGAGAGAAAAATAGCCGACTTCTTATCCGATCCGCTCAGCTTCCTCAGTGCGGGCGGCCGGCCGCACACAGCGAACCCGTACGAGTCAATGAGCCCCGCGCCGGCAAATGAGCTCATTCTGGCACAGGCTGCGCCGCCGCGCGACTCCCAGCAGGACAAAAGAGCTGTCGTTTATGAAAACTGTTTGAAGTGTCGAGGAGAGCTCTGCCAACCTGCGCTGCTGGTCGCGCCTGCTGAAATGCCCCGCAGCAGGGGCGTCCGTGGTTGTCAGAGCTTCCAGACTGGACTGTGCCTGAAGGAAAGCCAGGGCAGTGACAGAACTGCTGATGAGGAGCTGCTTCACGAACTCCTCAGGGGCGTTGAAGAGCGGCGTCGGCCGGAAAATGTAAATGACTCGACAGGAAGTGGAGGTAAGAGAGACGACCCCCACGGTGTCCTTTGTGCCTCTGATCCTCTGAAGTGGATTTTCTCGACGTCTCTTTTTTCACCTCTTCCTCTTTCTGCCAGCTTTTGTTTAATCAAATCAGATTTTACTCTGCACGAGTTGATGTTTTCCTCTTTTGTTATTTCCAACTTATCTCATCTGAATCTAGAAAGACTGGATGTTCTTCTAGTAAACACTTTTTCCCCCCATGTTTTATAAACTATTCCTTTTAAGATGACATCTAATCAATGAGGTTGTTGACTTTGTATAGTTTATGCAAGATTATGAAGTGCAATTCAACCAAAAATCTACATCTTATAAAATGATGGAAGTCAAATGAAAGGATGAGAGGAATCAGGTCTGAAATCACCTTGTTGGCGCTCAAATATTCTTTTGTAATTGATTATGGAAACAGATTGTAACTGTGTCATGTGCAGGTAATTATGCATCAGAAACAAGAAAACATGGATACTTCCATCTCTTCTGTTAGTTTGTGTCATCCATCAGTCCACTTTGGCTCAAAATTAAACACTTTCTTTACCTTTTAATGTGTCTCCAAATGATCAAGGTCAAAGTAGAAACGTGTTTGTGAAGGAAAGCAAAACTAAACCTCCTCTAACAGCATGAGGGTGGACATGATTTTTGTTCTTTACATGGTCAGATTCATCTCTCCAGTTATGCCTGACTTTACGTGTTTTCACAGTGCATGACTGTTGGTTTACGAAACGGACTAAAAGTATAAAGCTCGTTTTTATTTAGAGTATTATTGTGTATTGTAGTTAAAATGACCAAAGCATTCTCTCTTTGAATGGCACTTATTGGCGATTAAGATTACAAATATGTGTCTCTTGTTTGTAAATAAGGCAATTTGTGCTAAGAGCAACTTTGAGTTACTCTACATTATCGTAGAGTAACATGGCGTCATGCAAACCAACATCTTCTTCTGTCCTACCAGAGAAAAAGCTTGACAGTAAAGAAGAACGACGCAGAGCTGATCCTGCTTATGAGGTCATGGAGAGTCGGATGGCGGAGAAACACCCAGAGGTTCGTCAACACGACGCCGTGACACAGTCAGCTTAACACAGTCACACAACTTTATTTGAACCAGCAAACTGGAAGTCATGTTAGTTCACAGGTTCCGAATCTCGGATTCAAGAAGTAAAACTGAATCTTTCAGCAATGTTTTTGTTTTCAGTCTTGCTGATTTTATTTTGTTCCAAACATAAAATGAGAAACTAAAATCACTGGATTGTTAGTTGTTTTTTTACTGACATTTGGTTTATGTGACGATCAGTTTCAATAGTTTCAACTAGTGACACACAAAGCACGTCACCTACAGTGTGTTTTACTCTTTGATATTAACATTAATGTTCTTTCTTAAGTTGGTTTTCAGACGTTCATCTAAGCAAAACAAATATTCTTAGCGTTTTTAAAATTTTGTTTGGGTAAAACCTACATTAACAACCAAAATAACTCATGAAATGACAAACAAGTGCATTAATTTTTCTTATCATTCTAAAAACATTCCCATTTACTTCCCACCCTGAATGTCGGAGAGTCGGTTCTGACTGCAGCTGAAGGTTTGCTGTCCTTTGAAGTGGAGAGGAAGAACAATGCATGACATCATGACTTTCTTAAAACACTGTCATAAAAACACGTGTTGTGACCTAGCAGTGAGCTCGGATAGAAACTGCTCACTAAACATGTCACATCTTACGTTGCAGCTGTGATTGTAATGGTGGCTGCATGAAGTCTGGTCTTTGATCGGTTTTCCCGGCAGCGTTGCCCTCAGGCGTCTGGGATTACATGGCTGAGCTCTGAGAGTCACAGCCTCTCAGATAATAACACCTCAGACTCGGCACAAACGAGACGAGGTCCGACTTCTCAGTAAATCCTGCTGAGTCCATAAACCCTCCTGACATGTCCACTTAGTAGGGTTAAAAAAGTAGAAAATCACACTTACGTAATGAAATTCATGCACTTGGTATGGCCACTCACTGCAAATTATGTTTGAGAGTTCTCACTTTTCTGCATTGCAGGCTGAAGAGATGAGCAAATACGAGCAGATGGGCAGCTACGGCCAGCAGAGGCTCCTCCAAGAGGCCGAAGGTGAGTGGAAACGCCTTCATTTGGTCGCCACGTCCAGGCAGGTTTTGATTTAACTTGCTTAAACATTTACAATTTCACTGAGTCTGACTTACTGAGGTTTCCTGAAATAACCGCAAGCCACTTATTGATAGTGAAATAAATAGATGAGTCACCCACTTGAATCAAGATTGCTTTGACGCTTCACCTGTCGCTTGGTGTGCGAGAATCGAAATGAGTCTATTAAAATAACTCAGTCTGTAGAAGCAGACTAACAGATGGCATAACGTCCCTGAGGAGGGAGGAGCGTCCACTCTGTAATTCACTTCATTCAGGCAAATGGACCGAAGGGACTGATGAACATTTGTTTTTACAAATTGTTTTCCACGTGTGGAGCAGAGCGACGCGTCACACGCCAGCTGTCGGTGGAAATAGTTTTAATGGAAAACGAATTAACACAAACGTAGTGGGTGTGGCTCGTCTAAACACGTTAAAATTTGCACCTTAAAGGTTTTGTTTATTTGTGTAAACTTTGAAAGTACGGCTTGAAAATTGTTGCATGTACCCAAAACCGTTCTTTTGCAGAGAAAAGGTTTCCCGTTTTAACATTCGATCAAGTTAAGTGTCGTAAATGACGTTTAACTCGACTTTTGGTGTAATAAATCACTTAAAGTGTTACCAGCTCAGGAGCCCTTTCACAGAAACACATTGCTGATTTCTGAAGAAAAAAAAACGCACTGAGAAATTGTTTTGTGACAGGAATTGACTCATTTTCAATTTTGCATGTTTAGATGTCTTTTATGCCTTATGCAATGCTTAAAAGTTATCCGTTTTATTTTCTCATAAAACTCTCTGCCATAGGTGGAGGAGGGGAAGCTCGTCTTGGAAATAATACAACCAGACTTTGAATCTCTGACCATTTTTTTTTCTTAAACTTCTCATGTCTACTCTTAAAATATCTTGACGAATTATTTGGGCCAAATTGACGAGCTCAAAATGAAATTGACAAAAAGCAAAGCGTGGTGTAAGAATGACAAAGGGAGTTGTTAAAATTAACCGAATGATTCATGGTTGGTGAAAATAGAATCCTGGACTGTTGGCCATCTTTTTCCAAATAAGGAAGAAAAAAAGGTTTGAAATATTCTGGCAACGAGGCGGCTTTCTTTCTTTCGTACATTTCTTACAGAATTAACATTTGCGATTTTTTTTTTCACAACAGTGACTCTTCATTTCAAAGCTGCCAAGAATCTTTCAGTCAAAATCCCAATTTGTTTCCCTCCGGCTTTAACCACGGTCTCACAAATCTCTTGAAATGGATTTTTGTTCTTCCAAGCTGCCCGTTTCATTGCTCTTAAAATAAATGTTGACAAATGGTGACTGATTTGTTTGTCTTGGAAACTACTAGGCCTCTACCCGATTTTCAGCAGTTTCAATTTAAAACTGAGACAAAATAATACTGTTTTGCTTTGTAATCATCCATCCACCAGGATATACAGTACATACATATTTCTCGTAGTACTTTGGAGTATAATGTGTACATTATACAACATGTTTGTTTCTCTTCTTTTATGTAGCTCGAAATAAACCAATCAAATCTCATTCCGGGATTTACTTGCTGTCAACGGCGCCACAACGATAAAGTTTGAAGAGTATATCTCCCTTCCTATTGGCATCGGGTCTTTGATTTCATTTTAAGTAAAGTTAAAACTTTGATTGATGCCTTTTCAAGGTTTAAAAGCAACTTAAATTTGAGTTGAAGTGCTTCAACCAGCCAAAACTGAAAGTTTCTGCTTTTGTTATACTTTGGAAGTATTTTTGCTGGTTTTCATTGTAGATTCAAAGAAAACAAAAACGTAGTATTTGTGACTACCGGCCTTTCAAACACAAGTGTACTTCTGGGCTGAACCTTTTTAGCATTTTCATTTGAACTCGGCAAACAGATATTTTTATTTTAGAAACGGTAATGCAACTTTCATCAGCCGGTATTTCTCTGGGTGAAAAACTGCGACATTTGAGTTGTTTTTCCTCTGGAGTTTTACCTGCATTTCACCTCAGACGCCCTGATGTTGTCTCTACAGACGTTTACTTATGTTTGGATCAGGTTTTTTGAGTAAGACAGAACAACAAACATGAGTTCTAACTGTTCTCCAAGAACGCTAGCCGTTTCTTTTAGCTGAAGTCAAGATGTCCGTCTTTGGAAAAGTTTCAGCAGTTTTGTTGTAGTTGTGGCGTCTGTGCAAATAGGGAGCTTATTACAAACAGAGGGAGAAGAAATGTTTCAAAGCCCCTAGAAATCTTCACAGCTCCAGTTAATCTACTCATGAAGCTGTGTTGACATCTTTATTCAAAATTTGTATAAATTTAATTAAAAGATGATTCGACAAGCTGGCGTTTAACTTTCTTCAAAGAGCGCCACCCACCCGCCAGTCGCATCAGTCAGTTAAATAAATTTTAATTGAAGCAAGTTGACTTAAGATTGTTTTGTATTCAGTAACAAGACTGGTAATGATGTCTGATCACATTTTGATAATTGGAACATTGTAGGATGTAAATGACTTTTTTAATGTCTTAGTAAATATCACAGAGCAGTATTTTAGGTTTATTAGTCAAAGTTGTATAGTGTTAGAAAAGCATCAGCGTCCCTCTCTATGTTCATAACACCTCATAAACGTGAATACACAACATTGCAGGAATATTCACAACTTTTCCCACATTTTATAATGTTATGGCTAAAACAATTGATGTGATGTGATAGACTAATTCAAAGTAAGGCAAAACTTCAAAGTGGAAAGGAAAAGATGTGCGAGTGTCTTCCGATGAAAATTGGTAGATGTACGTAACCCCTTTTAATCCGGTTTCTCTAAACGTGTGGTGCAAACCTTCCAAGACACGGTGGTCCACCTCAACTGAGAGGCGAGGCAAAAATCAGAGAAGAAGCAAAGAGGACCGTGGCGACTCTGGGGGAGCTGCAGAGATTCACAACTCAGCCGGAAGAACGACTGTGTCCACAGGGAAACAATTAGCTGTTCACTCCATTAATGGACACAGCAAATATCTAGAAGGATGTGTTCCAGTCAGATGTGAACCAACTTTAACCCGCATTCAAAACACTTTATATTAGGGATGTGCCGATCAGGTTTTTTCCTGCCGATCCCGATACCGATAAACAATCCTGAGTTAATGAACAAAAACTGCCTGTTAGCATAGTGGCTAGCTGGTTACTGCTAGTTCTGATTGGCTGTTTCTGACTGAGCAGAGTAATTATGCAGAACAGGGAGGAGATCGATTATTTTTTAGAGATTATCTCTCTCTTGTTAGGATAGAGAAAGTTTTAATATGTATGTAAAATATATTTTTTTAGGTTGGATGCTGCAGCTTGGTGTGAGTTTGGTGTGAGAGTCACTAGTGGAGCAGAAGCGGCTCCGTGTCAAATATTACTAAATATTAAATAGTACCACCTGTAGCGGAGCAGCGGTTCAACAGCAGAACCAGCGTCTTATGTCGCAGCTCCAAGACTTAAATAATTTTA
>CAEGAF010183785.1:0-16272 GCA_903067075.1 Micropoecilia bifurca
GAAGGCACTCTACCCTTTTCCGGCTCAAGACCATGGCCTCGGATTTGGAGGCACTGAGCCTCATCCCGGCCGCTTCAAAACTTTCCTATTAAATCAAATGTTATCTACATTTTTGGACCAAAATAAGACCATTCTTCCAGTGTAACATTCTGTTGAGGTCATACACTTAGCCCATCCGCCTGAGCTTCTCTATTTGACTCAGCTCAGTAGAAATACGTGATCAGATTGAATCCATTCCCTATAAATACAAAGTCATCTAAGCAAAAAGAGTGAATCAGTCTGAGGTTACCTGAAGCTAATGGGAAACGTTCAGAGTATTTCACTCTAACTTAGGATAACAGTGGCTTGCACTGTTTAAATAACGTAAATGAATGCAACCAATCATGCAACAAAGACTCTTTCATATAAAAGCAGCTGTTACAGGTTGGACATGTCCTGGTCTAAGTCTAACTGAACTTGATGGATATTCCTTTGTATGAAATGGTAGGAGCCATCAGGTCACCCCCACAAAGAGAGAGAGCAACATTAGGCCAATAATATGTCAGTCAGAGCAGAAGAGGGAAGAACCAAATGGAGAAAAAGAAATTATGTCAACATCCAGTGAAAGTTTAGAATGATCAGAGAAATATGATGCTGACGTTGACCTAAATCTATGTATGCATGTCTTAAATCTCAAACAAAGTTTGCCGAGAGGATGTGGAAAAGGACTCTGGCAGAGAGAGAGTATGTTAGAGTTGTGTTTAGTTTAATTAATAAATCCTGACTGACGTTAAAAGGCTGCACCACCTTGTTACGGGATAATATCCCAGGCCTCACACATCACTTGGGAGTTAGAATATTGTAATGTCGCCTTCAAATGAGACTAATAGTCTGCATTTGATGCCAATAAAAAGCTTCTAACTAACAGAAAACATTTTTACACACACTGATGGAGTTCCAAAACAGTAACCTATATTTCATTTGAACTTTTTTTTCCAGAGCTTATGTCAAGTTGAATTGGCCTGCAGGCTCTCTAAACACTTTCCATTCACCTTCCAGCAGTAAAAGCACAGAGTTGATCCTACACTCCACTCTTCTGCCCATCAGAGGTTTTTGGGGCAGCTGCTGGTCTTGTGGGATACGTCTCCTAAGGTTTATTTCTCAAAACAGCTCAAACTCAGTTATATTTGATGAAGAACCTCTGTGAACACTTTTCATGTCTTTCTGCAGAAACTCAATTGAATTTAGGTTGTTACACATAAAGTCTGTATAATTAGGGTAATTGTCATACTGTGAAGTGAGCCTCCGATTCTTTTTCTATTTTTTGCAACCTCTAACATGTTCTCCAGCAATTCTGTCAATTTTATGATATAAAGACTCAGTTATTCAATATATGAATATATAATATAATGAAGACATGTCTGGCCCTTTAGCATATTCACATGCAGACAAAGTTAAGTTCATAGTGTTGATTCTGTTTCTTTAGGTTAGGATTCTTATTCTTCCTTATATCTTGTTATATGGCTGCCCAGCTTTACCCACATTCGAAGTGGCAAATAGAATAAAATCTCTGTAGTAAAATGTATTTTGTTGTTGTTTTTGAAAGAAGCATGTACACAAAACCAAGCCAGCAGCACATAAAGTCATCCCACAGCACGTAAGAGTGCCCACTTGACCAACACTTCATGAGGAAAACCTCAAGAATTTCAGGGAGGATTATTGTGGGAAAGGAGAAATTCAGACGACTCAAACTCTGCAGAAGAAACAGGTCAAAGTGACCTCAACATGTGAGTGAAGCAGACCTTTATGTACAATTTTCTGGCTCTCAAGTAGCAGCATTTTCTCTTTGAAATGAACAAATGCCAAAAAACTGAAAATTAGATAAATTGCAAAAGGTGGTTCCTTGAAACTTTTGTGGTCCTATCAGAGAAATAATACAAATCAAAGGCAGACTTCTTAAACCAGATAAACATTTATATTCATGTAAAGTGAAGACCTTTCAGCATCTGTAACACATTAACTCATCTCAGAAGACCAGCTGACTGACGGATGGATCGACTGATTGACTGAATGAGTGTCAGTCTTAATCTCAGCGTTAACCCTCCCCTTTCTCCACCTCACCTCCATGTCTGGCCTTATCCAACCTTCTCAACACTCCCAGCTACAAGCTGCAGATTAAAGCTACCCTCATCTGGATCTCATCAGTGCAGGCCAGCCGTTGTGTTTTATAGGTTATTTTTCATTCACAAGAAGGAGGCATAGAGGGGGACTCACTGTGATTTAAAGCTACATTGTAGGGAGGCTGGAGGACAATAAAAGCAACGTTCTATCGAAGAGAGGTCTGTAGATGGGGCATCATTTTAAATCCCCTTCTGCCTCTTGCTCAAATGTCAGCGTGAGTTTCATGTGTAATCTTTGTACCGTGGCCACTTTCTAAGCCACTTCCTTGCTTTTTCTTTCCGGTTTTAATGTCTGTAAAGTGTGGTGAATTGTTGTGGGCTGGCTGGACGAGTGTCACTTCCAAACATTCTAAATCATATGTGGTAAAAAAAAAAAGAAAAAAAGAAAAGATCTTCATATAAAACACCCCCACCCCTTCTAACCCCCACCTCTGTGAGGAGAGTAAGCATACATGCTCTGCAACTGCAATCTACACCAATTAGAGGAAAATGTTCTGAACTTCTTCTTCTTCATTGGGCTTATCAGTGACAGGCTAATTAATACACTGAGGTCTGTAACAGAATCTAGTAAAACAGGGAAGAGGCCATTTAGGCCTGTAATTTATACATATGTAAATAAGTAATCAAATGGAGAAGTCAACAAAAAAGTAAATATCCAAATGAGAAAGTAACCTAAAAAGTAAGAAGTCAATTGTGAAGGTTTAAAAAAATATATATATATAAGTGAATGTTCAAAAGTAAATACGTAAATGAAAATGAAATTAGACACGGAAATGTATATAAATAAATGACAAATATATAAAATGTTTCACTGTAAATAAGTAATGATGACAATCTTTTCATCATTTATTTACTAATTTATTGACGGACGGATGGATGGATGGATGGATGGATGGATGGATGGATGGATGGATGGATGTCCACAAATCACAATTTTCATGACAGATAGGACATCAGACAAGCCATACCAATAGCAACTTTGTTCTTTTTTTGTGGATAGTTACTATGCCTTTCACAGCAGTAATTTGAAAGTAGAAAAAACACATTCCACTAGAATAACAGCTTTCACTCGGTTTAAGGGTGAGTGAACTGCAAGCCGGACTTCCTAATGAGTGCGTTTGGTGCCCCAGATCTGCACAAGCTTTACTGTAAATGATCTATAGGTCACTTCCGTCAGTTGCACACATTCCTCTGTGTGATCTGTTGTCCTCTGACTTCCAGATGTGATATCAGCACTTATCTCTGCTGCTATTCTTAACACAAGTGCCGTTGTTAGCAAAACTGTTTACTCTGTGTTTACTTTTTATTCAACAGCCTATACATGTGCTTCTCAGTGGGGTTTTGTCTGGATAAAAGGAAGGTCTTTATGCCGCCTATTTTGATACTCATGTTGATCATTCATGCAATTTTATTCTTTTGAAATATTTTTTAACTGATTTGCTGTGACTAATTAAGCCTTGAAAATATTTGTTATGTTGTGTAGCTATGCTTAAACCTACTGTATTGTTTGCAAATAAATGCATTGTGTTATAGGAACAGACAAAAAAAACCCAACCTCACCCAGTCGAATAAGTTCTATTGAAAAAGACAATTTTTTTCCTGATCATGCTAATGGACCAACATTTCATTTTCTTCTGTCTTGTATTGCAGGAGGAAGTGCTGTGATGGATTCAGGTTTGTGATGGGCCAGTGCATACCTGAAAGTAGGTAAACCATACACTGATCTGTTCTCACTAATGTGGAAACGAGCAAATTGAAACAATTGCAGAAAATTCCAGCTGATCTAAAACAAGAGAAGTTTCGTCTGAGAGGAAACAAAAGTGATGCGTCTTTTTATTCAGTTTATGCAGATTACAGACACAAGCTGATGTTTTGAAGTATTTATTTATATATGACAATTGAAGCTAAATGAAAACATGTTAATGTTTACATTAACGTAATCCATTACGTTAATGTAGCTTAATGAAAAGAATGTTTAATAGCTGCGTGTAATTTTCCATGGCGCTTTAAATTTAACAAATGAGCATATCCGAACTCATATTCTAATTTTTTGGTTGTGATTTTACAACATGTTTTAGAGGCAGTCTTTCATGTGTAAATTATGCTGAAAGGGTCAGAGGAATTTCTTTACTTTCTCTGAAATTGGTCAAAAAGTAAATTAAAACATTAAAAATGTTCAAATAAAACTTCTAGAAGATCTCCAGAAATACTAATAAACTATAGATCAAGGCCACTTTAAAGGTTTGGCTTACTTGTATTTTAATTAAAGAACATTTTTTTCACATTATTTGTGACATGCCACTAGATGGTGCTGTGCCTCCAGGCTGGAAACACGTTTGTAATGGAGTGATTTCAATAAAATCCGCATTGTGGTGAAATCAAACGTTATGGACATAAACCAGAAGATTATTACTTTCAGAAAAGTAAAGATTACTGTGTTGCTCTGTTACACAAAATCTAAAGAGTTAAAGGCGACAGCAGTTTAAAAACTGAGGCCCTTGGGGTCAGATTGTGGATTTCATGTTCGCTTTACGATGAGATAACACAGCTCAACACTGCGGTAACAGTATTAAAGTATTAAAGTATGTAGTTGTAGTACTCATATACTTCTTTCATTTTATATTTCTTTCCATTCTGATCTTTGTAGTGTAACACAATAAAAGGGGGATTTTAGCTCGTTAATAAGTTGTATAAGTTTGACTGGCTTCATATTTTCTTCCATGAGCTGCTGGAGCGTTTCCCAGCAGTGAGACGAGTTGGTCTTTTCTTATTGTCTTCAGGTGTGGATGTGTGCGCCGCGTCACCCTGCGAGCAGCAGTGCACAGACAACTTTGGTCGAGTCGTCTGCACATGTTACCCAGGTTATCGCTTCGATAGGGAGAGACATCGCACCCACAAGTCTCCCTACTGCATGGGTCAGTATGGCTCTCTCTCTCTTAGTTTACCTATAATGTATTGTCTCTAATAACACAAAAATGTTGATTTTATTTGAACAATCAACACCTCTGGTTTCAGCCTCCACAACCTCTTTCTGTGTGTATGATATTATGCATGTAAAATATCAGATATCTGTCTGATTTTTATTGGTTTTCATGGCACAGTTTATAGCTGGACTTCCTCTCTTTGTCTCTTTGCATGACAGACATCAATGAGTGTGAGGTCTCTGGTAAAAGTCTATGCGACCATGAATGTGTGAACACAGTTGGGAGCTTTCTGTGCCGCTGTCGCACCGGTTACATCCTGGCATCAGACCAGCGGTCCTGTATCCTAGTGCACAACTGTGAGTTGACCTATGTTTTCTGAAATTGATCTGAGCACTTTAAGCATATACAAAATATCTTTGGCATATATTGTTTATCTCTTCCACTTGATAATTGTTATCTACAGCCCATAGTTGACTGTTGTTATGAGTCACACCACAGAGATGAATTTTAACTCTCAGTTGTGCCCTGAATAGGTTTTGTACCTTTGCATGTCCACTATATTTTGGTTTGATTTGCCATCTACAGAACATTGAAGGGAAAATTGTGACACCCCTCAGGGTTTTGTATAGTTTCAGCTTTGTAAAGGTCAAGCACCTTTCCTACTTGTGATACTAAAGTTGAAATCTGGCTTAAAACTTTTTAAATGGTGCCAAAATAAAGGCCTATTTCTCAGTTTTTTTTTAAAGAAATTTTAAAAAATTCCTTTAAAATTCTTTTAAATGAACATTATATAATGTTTAAAATATAATGTTCTAAAACATTATAATTCTAAAAAAAAAAACAGAGATCCTTTAAAATGCAATGGAGAAACCTTCCTCGTAATTGGGAAAACACGAGATCGTGCATTTTTAAAACTTCTTACCTTTGTGAACTTAGTCCTGAGAAAAGCACAATGAACCGGCATCGTTTACATATTCTTTAAAACACAAGTAGTAACTCGCCTCATTCTTATGACTCAATGTTGTGTTTACGAAAGCATTAGTAGTGCATATCCTGTTTAAATGGGCAGCTTTCACCAGACAGAAGATAAAGAATGTTTGTTTTGTCGTGCAGTGAGTTCTTCGGGAAAGTCCGACACCTTGATGAGTGCTGGTTCCTGCTCGTTCACGTGTCAAGATTTCATGAACATGAAAAGCAGCCTGTTCCAACTCAAGCTGCGGCTGGGAAACATGCAGTCGCACAACCAGGTGAGAAATCTGACACATTTAAAGCGCTTGAGCCAAAAATATCACAAGAATATTTTAATTTTATGCTGAGGAATGACAAGTGAGCTTAACGTCATGGCTTAAGACGACTCTTACTCGAATTTAACTTTAGGCAGCAGAGACAGCTGATGTTTCCAAAAACATATTCATCTCCTGGTGTGTTTGCAGGTATCTGGACCGGCAAACAACAACAAGCCGATTCGAGCAGGAAAAAGTACGGACAGCCCCTGTCTTCCTGGATTACCTGGACCTCCAGGTGCTCCTGGTCTCCCAGGTAAGAATGAAATGACAAGGACGCTTGTGACAACTCAAACGCAACATATGCAAAATATTTTATGGAAGAGATTAAAACCATGAAAATGTTGTCATGAAAATGATGTTATTTAGACAAATTAGGGTGGCATTATGTTTTTACTTTAATATTACCAGCCACTCCTCCATTTTACTTTTCCTCCATTAAATAGAATCTGCCTGTCTTCATCAGGGCACCCAGGAGAACCAGGAAGCAATGGGGATCCAGGGGAAGGAGGTCCACCTGGTCCGAGGGGTCCACGGGGAGACATGGGGCCCATGGGACCAGAACCTGATCTCAGGCACATAAAGAGGGGCCGCAGGGGACCAATGGTAAGAAAAATAAAAAAAAAACAATCTACGGTGTATTCAGAACATTAAATGTACATTAGATCAAAACCTTAATCAAACACACCTGCAAATCATAAAACTAGAGAACATGAGATTATGACACATCTGTTCCCCTCAACTACCTCAGGTCCATATTCTTTCTGCTTCAGTTCACATGCATTACTTTATATTTCAATAAAATATTTGCAATCTTTCAATGCTATCACAGTTTACAAGGCTCAATTGAAGAATGTTGAATCAGAGAGTGGAGTTTTCTCCATTAGTACACACATTTCAATGATCATTGCAGGTAAAATAAAGCAAGTTCGATCTTTCAGTTTTATAATGAACTGAGGATTTCATGGTGGAGTTTGTTAGAACAGTGAAGATGGATGCCACAGGATATCTCTGTGGCATCCATACACTGCTTTTTGTCATAAATTGTTTGTCTCTTCCACTTGAAAATTGTTATCTACAGCCAAAATCCACTACAAAATCTCCCTAAATATTTTCCACATTTAGGCTACAACAGCTATAATCTTCAATGTGCCTTACTGGGTTTTTATGTGATGGGAAAAACACTTCATTTTGCTTTGCTGTAGAAGGAAAATGAATTCAGAATTTTCAGACTAACTTATAAATAAAATTATTTAAATTGTGGCTATATTTGTATGCTGACTCCCTTAATCTGAGACTGATTAATAAAATCCAAAAGTCACCTAATTGACAAACTACTAAGAGGATTCTGAAAACCAAGGAATGGCGGGAAGGTTGGGGAGAGTATAAGTCAATACACCACTTCAATATCCAATATGGCTGCTTTGTATGTGACACTTGATAGCTACGTAAAAAAACTCTCTATTTGCACTGCGGATGATTTGTGCTCGTTTGGTGAATATGTTGTAATAAAGTCCAAATTGCTAAGAAATACCATGTCCTTATCATTTTAACAGGGACCGCCCGGGGCTCCAGGAAAAGACGGATTAAAGGTTGGGAAAGTAGATGTTTGTTTTTGATTTTGTCGCTCTTCTTGATTCTGCACTTATGTGCAGCTGCAGTCGCCATCTGGTGCCTGTGTTGCACTAATACAAAGCTCTGACTGCTCTACATCCATATAATGCATGAGATTGTATAATAATAATGGTAATAATCACCCTCTAGCATATAAACACTAACCGCAAACTCTGAGTTTAACAGTATAACTTGCAGATCCTTACTTAACCTCCATTAGGTCCATTTTGTGCACTGATTACTTAATAAAAGCCCAACTCTATTCAGGTGTATTCACTTTATACACCTGAACAAAATTCATTTGTTGATTCTTAGCAAAGTGTACAATAAATAAATAAGTAAATATTATACCAGTTCCATTGATTCAGTTGACTTCATGTGGATTACATTTAAGCTTGTCCAACCAAATCAAACCTGTAAATTGTTTTCTCTTTAAAGTGTTTAATTTTAATATTTAGTGAGCACAGATGGATAGCTTGCATTATTGGATTAGTACTGTTTCTTATTCATCTTTAGCTACTTTGACTCTTAAATCCGCAAGTGAAGCTCTGCATGTGTGATAATACGCTCTGTACCACATTCATTCTCTAAGGAGTTGAGAGAAACTGGTTCATCTTTGCTGTTTCCTACCAACAGGGTGACAGAGGAGCTCCCGGATCCAGTGGACCCCCTGTGAGTATAACCAAGTGAATTCCTTGATCTCAGCTTGGAGGCAAATCCTCAGCCTCTTCTGCTACTTCTGAATCTGGATTCAGACATTCACCACATCCCAATCCTTCCTGTTTTTAAAGGCATCTGCAGACTCTATCACTAATACTATGCTCATTTTTACTGAGATATTACTGTAGTCCAATTACATTCCCTACACGTTTATACCATGTACTATCAGCTTGAGAAAATAACTACCGCTGGAGATTTTTGAATAAAAGTAATGGTAGAATCGTGTGATGAAATCTGGGCAGTGATGCATAATGTTCATTTTAATTGAAAAAACGATTGACCGGGATTTCCAGCCAGTAAAATAATCTGTACCTAGCAATTACCTGGGTATTTCTGACTGCCTTTGGGCCATCCGAGTTTCAGGAAATTGTCTGTGAATTTACACTGATTCCCCAGTAGATGGCAGTGTATGCAGCGACATCTAGAGTCAAAAAAAGTAATTTTAATGCAGAGTTTTGAATAGGTGTCCACTGTACTGACCATGATCTACAATATGGTTTAAAACATGCAATTATTCACAATCAAGAGAATTATTAAAATTATTGTTTTTTATTTCACAGGGACCACCTGGCTCCTTCGACTTCCTTTTGCTAGTGATGGCTGACATCCGCAATGATATCATTGAGCTCCAGGAGAAGGTGTTTGGCGAGCGGAGGGGAATCTCCCTAGACAGTCCTCCTCATTCCAGCGGGGAGGAGGATTTTGTTGAATGGTCCTCTGGACAAGGAGATCTCAAAACCTGAGCCTTTCACAGCCAGCTTAGAGATCCATGCGTTCGAGGCGAGAGAACCAAACACAGTGCCTACATTTTAGTTTTGTTCAGAACCACCCCAGCCCATCAGCAACCTCAGAGGAAACGAGCATGTCACTGTGTGGAGCAATGAGTCTTGTTGGAACTCTGACAGCGCTTCAAACTGTGCCAATTAGAGACAGCAGACATTTAAAATCTCTTTCTCTCTCAAACTGCTGCCAACAAGGTTTTGCTGCCTTTCATTTCTGTGGGTGTGTATGAAGCCTGTGCGTGCAGCACATCATGTGAGAAAGATACAATATGAGCCCGCCTGTCTGAGCCTCTGAGCTCTGCCTTTGAGCTGAACCACTTCAAACGATGAATTTTATCGTCTGCATCTCTTCCTCTTCCTCTTCCTGTGTCCGTCCATGGAAGCTCTGCTTTGCCACTGATGACTTGCCTGCGGGGGCATCGGTTACAAAAAAAGAAAAAAAAAATTACAACCTTGGATCTGCACGGTTTGCCTTTTCTGCACCTGCATTGTCCAGCGCGGAGGTTTGACCTTTGCAGCCGTTCTCTGAGGCAAACTCAGGAAATATTTCATGAGATTCATGAGCATTTTGTTGTTGTAACTGTACAATCATCAATTGGGGCTTCATTTTTCATTAGAAAAAAAAAACTCTATGCAACAAGTAAAAACTGGTGGCATATGTTGCTTTAACATTATGATGCAGGAATTAAATACAAAAGATGGTTCCTGACATTTTTATATGTAAATAATATAACAGAATTGATATTTAAAATACACTTTTATGCTCAGTATTTTATTTTTAATTGTATTGTTTATGTAAACAGGTTGGCGACTGCACATGTTGTCTCCTAGATATAATCCAAACCTGGCAGATGTATCATAGAAAACTTTGAAAATAGTATTTTTCTTTTAGTTTTCCAAGAAGCTGCAAGGTACCATACTGAATTGTTTTGATTATGGTTTTGTGAAAAGGAAAAAGTGTGAAACAAAACTTAATCTGAAAGCTAAATTTTTATTAAAAAAAATCTTATTTTATTCCTTGCTTTTATGACTAACACTAAACATGAGTCGGCTTTTTCTGGAGGTCTTTTCTTTTTTAATTTTTGAAAGTATATCAGAATGAGTTACAAAGGAATGAAAAACCCATAAATACCTGGGTAAAGGGTGGGACGCCCAACGCTATTTTTTTTTGTCTGAATTTACCCCAAATTCCAGGACATTAAAAGAAAAATTGTGTTTTCTCTTCCAGAAAACTAAGAGTGTGTGAAAGTGTTTTAGAAAAATAATGGCCCAAAGCAAATCCACACAGTCACAAAATCAAACTTCTTTTACGATCATCTTTTTCATCTGGAAAATTGTGAGACGAGTAAGAAGAAAGAACTTTGTTTGATTAAGAGAGATTGTGCAAAGAGGTCAAAGGTTACTCTCGCCAATGGTCAGAACTCCAGTCACGAGTTCTGACCATTGTAGATCAATCAGTGACTGGCAAGAAGAGGTTGTAGAGAATATTGACAGCAGAGGTACAATTAGATCTTCCAGTGGGGATTTAGTCAAGAGCAAAACAAATGAGTCCTTAAATCAAGGTTGTAAAAGAAAATCTGTGACTTAATGCTGCTGTAATGAAAGATCAGTTTATTTGAACGCTTTTCTTACAGCAGTAGCACTGGCGCCAACATCTGTATGTATTTGGCGAATATTTAACAAATCTAATAAAATGAATACAGCAATACTTGTTCCTATTTTGCAAGATGTTCCATATAAATAGCTGGAACCAGAAAATTGTTCACTGAGATAGAAGGCTTCTTATAAAAGCTTTTGTTATTCAAACTTCAAAGCAATTCCCAAAATTACAGGTTAGATACATTAGAGCCAAACCCAGATAAGAAAGCTTTGTGAGGTAAATCAAACTGTGAAGCAGAGATCTTCCACATTTAACAACTTGTAATCATGAAGCACGCAGGTCTGCCAGCAGAGGGTGCTATAAGTTACTAATAAACTCAAAAAAAAAATCCTTCCAAGATCATAACTTTACCAGTGAGGTTTTCATTTGTTTTGTCAAATTAATTTGCCATGTAAATACATATCTATTTTTTCGATGTCTCAAAAGGAGTTAAATATGTCAAAAATTCACATACAACATTCCTTTACACTAATGTGGCAAGATTTTTTTTCTTGCAGTATATACATTGTGGAAAAGGTAGAGGTCAGAGGTCAGGATATTTGAATAGAAAGAGTTGGAAGGGTGATCACTGGCCATATTCAGTTAGTAAGGGACTGTTTGGGCTTCAACGCACTACCCAATTATGAGTGAAGAAAATAAATGATAATTAAACTTTCAAGATTTAGACAGATGCTACTATTTGGTTCACACTGTTGGGTCGGAGTATTTGTTTCAATCCTGATGAACAGTTCCAATATATTCTTCGGTATTTTATCCTGCAATCAAAACAAATGCATTTTCACATGGATTTTGCTGATATGAAATATGCAGGCGCATTTTTTATTTGTCTTTTGAACCTTCGCGTGCATGTTCCAGGTTTCTCACCTGACAGCTCCGCCCCCTGCCGTGCGGTCACAGGACTCAGTACAATCTCTGGCAGGTCAACAGGGATCAGGAAAAACAATGTGAAACAATTTGAAAACGTGTCAGCAAGAGAAAGGCAAGGGACTGAAAGAGATGATCTCATTTCCTTCACTGCTTGTCATGCAATGGGAAGCTTCACTCTCAGTCTGTAGGGGACAGCAGAGGCAAAGTTCTTGTAGCATCAGGATTAATACACCAGTTGCATCTACTGAAATGCGGAGAACAGCGCAACAAAAGCAGTCCTATATGTATTTAAACATACAGGAGTATCTCAATCAAAATATTTAATTTAAAAGCTGAGTTATTTCAGTAGTTTAATTCAAAAAGTGAAACACATATATTAAGCAGATTCATTACACACAGTATTGTATTTTAATAATTCATTTACCTTAATTTCTTTTCTATGGCTACAACTTATGAAAGCACAACATTCAATTTGTTCAAATAGCAGCATATCTAAGATATGTATGGAAAGTTGGGTAGAAGGAAAAAGTGTGATGGGTAACAATAGGGAAAGGTTACTTCAACTTAATGTTATTGGGTTGACTATGTTGGACAGTCCATGCAGATCTTACCTGGGTTTGACATTAGCAATGAATAAAACACTCCAAAGTCAACCATAGGAATCTATGTGGCAGGCAGTTTTAGCGTAAAATTGTTTATTTTTTGTCTGACTATCTGGAATTACTTTCCAGACATCTAAAAATATGATACACCTCAGTATATTCTGACTTTCCTGAATATGTCCATTTACATTCTGACTAGCAAGAACAAAAATATGTCTTTAATTATATCTTGTTGAATCAAAATGCCTTTCAAGATATTTAAAATGAAGGATCACACATAATACAAATACAAATCAAGTTTTTGAAAACTTAATTATGACTAGTCAAAATAAAATTTTTAGACATTTGAATTACTGTACCACTGAGCTGTCCAAACATTTATCTACAGAATTTAAACATTTTCAGAAAATTCCACAATCCAGAAAGAGCTCAATATGGGATATGCAGAAAAGGCAAACTTTGTGAACTTGCAAGACTGCCTCGAAAAACAGCAAAGATATTTCCAATTTATTTTTCTTCTGACACACAAATTACACTTAAAACAATTTTGTAAAGCTAAAAGTGCTTCTATTAACCCATTTCCAAAGTGACTAAGGAGGAATTTCACCTGTTTTTTTTTTCTTTTTCATTGAACTTTTCAAATGCTAAGTAAATCTGGAACACTTTGACCAGACATAATAATTGTTCAAGATATCAGTGATATCAGTCAGAATGTTACTTCACAATATCTGAATTTAAAAAGCTGTCTAGATTAAAAACATTGAAAATATATCTAGTTCATTTGAAGACATGTTAAGGTCAAAAAGACAGTTCTAGATATTGCCATGTTATTTTTGCTGCGTTATTGCTTTCAAGATATTTACATTTTAGTTTCTGCTAGTTGAGTCTTATGTATCGTCTATCTAAAAGTACATCTAAGATATTTCTAATATTGATGTTATTTAAGATATATTTAACTGAAATTATGAATTGTCAGAACAAAAAGCTAAATATCTCAAAGTTACTTATGACTAGTCATAATCTAACTGTTAATATGAACTTTTATTGAATTGTAGGCTCCATACAACTTCACAGTAAATCAGATGTCATTTATACCACTCAGAATGTAATTAGAGACATCTCTAATAGGTAATTGTGTCGAGTCAAAATATAATTAGAACTATGTTGATTAACTAGCATGTCTAGTCAAATCAGTTGCAGATGTCTGCCATATAATCTCGTGTTGGGTGTTTAGTATTTATTTTCCAGACCTTTTTCTATGTTTATGGGCTCCACACACAAATCTTGGCTGTGACCTCAGCACTGAGAGGACGGCGAAGAAACATCCATTCAAAAATGAAGAGGAAATTGGCAAGAGGTGAATTGGCTGTAGTCAACCCTACTACTGAACCAGGAGCAACATCAGAGGCCTCTTACCGGGCCTTATTTGCTTTAAGATACTAAAATGTTCACATTCAATGACAGTTTGGAGAGCCATGCCATCTTCAGTCTTTGGCCTACTGTGTTTAATCAAATACAAAGTCAGCATAACCATGTACTAGAAAGTCACAGACTCTTCCTGCTTCATTCTATTGACAAGCTTTATGGAAATGCTGATTTCTTTTTATACTAGGGCCTCTGCCAAAGGCAATGCCAAACAAACACCAGGGTGCCTGTTTGGCTTCAAAACTTGCCTGAACTAAATCTCATCCAGAATCTATTGGGTGTTGTCAAAAATGAAGATAAGAGACATCAGAGCCAATGCAGACCACCAAGGCCACTGTTAGAGCGAATTGGGCTTAATGCCTCAGGAGTGCCAGAGGTTGATCACTTCCTTATCACAGCAGGCAAAAGGAGTCCCAGCTAGGTACTGTGTGCATGTGTTTATGAAACATTCTAAATGTTTTCTTAGATATATACGTACTTTTAATATATGCATCTTTGTGTAAGTGTCTACATAATATATGAGTTTAAGTTTTTATATAGGATTACTGAAATAAATGAAATTTATTTTGGAGATCCAACTACATTGTAAAGTGTTGTATCTTCAGAAGTTAATGAAAAAGAATTGATTTTTGTTGTAACTGATAATATGAAATAAAACTATCTCAACATAGCTAATAGCGAGTTACGAAAAGAAATGATTAAACTCTCAAGAGTCAGAAAGATGCTAACGTGAGACACAGAAGGCTCTGCTTTTCTTTATCCTTCAGTCAAAACAAAAGAACTGCATTTTCACATGGATTTTTCTGATATGAAACATGCAGCGTGTGTTCGTGTCCTAGTACTTGGCGTGCGTGTTACAGGTTTCTCACCTGACAGCTCCGCCCCCTGCCGTGCGGTCACAGCTCTCAGTACAATCTCCAGCAGGTCAACAGGGATCAGGAAAAACAACGTGAAACAATTTGAAAACCGTGTCAGCAAGAGAAAGGCAAGGGACTGAAAGAGATGATCTCATTTCCTTCACTGCTTGTCATGCAATGGGAAGCTTCGCTCTCAGTCTGTAGGGGACAGCAGAGGCAGAATCAACAGAGTTCACATTGCACAAGTAGCATTGTGAATAATACACCTGTTGCATCTGTTGTAATGCAGGAAGCAGCATATTAAAAAGCAACCCTGTATTTATTTAAACAGGTATTTTAGTGAAAATCTAATTTAAAAGATAATTTATTTCAGTAATTTAATTTCAGAAGTGGAATCCACACGTTAAATTAATTTGGCCCTTTTCTGTGACTGTTAGCTATGACCTCAGCTCTGAGAAGACGGAGAAGCAAAAGCTGTTGTGTCTGTGAAGTTCTTAATAAAGTTTCCCTCTGAAAACCACCACATACAGTGATGATTTTGAGAACCATGTTATTTGCTGGCATTTGGGCCATTGCTTTTTAAAACAAGTCCAAAGTCCTCCGAGACTCCTGGCACCATAAAAAAACTGTATTTATCAGATTTTCAACCCAAACTCATGGGATGCCAGACTCCAGATATGTTGTACAATGAGCTAAGTTGTGCAACTATCTGCTGACATCTTTAGATGACAATAGAGATACAACTCCCAAAGCTTAGCCAGATGTTTCCTAGTATGAAAGGAATTTCCGCACTGACACACTGCGGCCACCCATAAATGCATCTCTTGCACGATGTTACTGCTGCTCCAAAAGGTCCGATTATATTTGTGTGTGCATGTTTGCAGTGCATTGTGTGATCAAAACGAAGAGACCATAAACTTGGAGTGTGTTTGAATCTATTCAAGGGCATCAACAGGGAGTTAATATGGTGATCATATCACTTTGAACCATGTTTCCCTATTGTTTTGTTGGGTAATCAGGCAACAGAGCACAAGAGCCAACTTTGCAATATGACATTATTACCGGAACATGATCGCAATTTTATGAGTTCTGTGAAAAATAACAATACATAAAAGTACTGAAATAATTTTAAAACTTTGAAAAAGCCTGGTGGTAATAACAACAGCGAAGGTGTTGCGCAGATCTGCTCATTAGTTCAGATGTGGGTGCATGAATAGACATTTGTGTGCGTGCACACACACACAGCAGTGTGTCACTCTGCAGCACTTCTCAGCAGGTGAAAGAAATCTGGCCAAATCAGCTGCACCCTCAACTCAGGTAATATAAGGAATCCACCAACCACTTTACTGGTTTTGCAACAGAGCTGAGGGAGGCAAACA
>CAEGAF010183787.1:0-11918 GCA_903067075.1 Micropoecilia bifurca
ACAAAAGCTTAGCCTGGCGGTGGCGCTAGTAAAGCATGGCGGGCCGCCAGGCCTATAATACACTGGGGGAAACCCTGCATACATTTTTAAGACGCAAACAGATCTTTATAAATTTACCTGAAATGCCAGTAGAAATTACAATGTTTCCAACAAAACAGTTCTGGCATAAATGACAGTTTATCGCAAAACACGTACAGAAGCAAAAGGAAACAATGTTTCTGTTCCACGTTTTATTTTTTTGAGTTACAGTAAAACTTGCTGCCATCATCTTACACTTTGCTCCGGTGACAGTGTTTCAGGGCATCTTTTAGTGCTGCCAGCACCATGTCAACATTCGCTTTGCTGCTGTTGCATCCCATCAATCCCACACGGAACACCTGAGAGGAATGGGAAGAACAGCAACACACTTAATTCACACGAACACAACCAGGCTGCCAGTGGCAGAACGTGTCAGTTTCTCGTACCAAACTAACCGACGGCCCCAATCCTCCAGAAATCTCTAGGTTGTGTGTTTTCATGATGTAGGCTGTGATCTCTTTCCAGTCGTATCCATGAGGAGCAACAATTGTGGTGACTGTAGGAAGTCTTGCATGCTGTGACAAACGATTCATGAGTTAACCCAGAGCCGCTGATGGCCGCGTGCTTCATGAAAGCTTCTTTCTCTGCCTCACCTTTTCTTTGACAAAAAGTTTGAGGCCCATGTTCTCCAGACCAGCGTGGAAATACTCTGCCACCTTCTGATGTCTTTCCCAGGATTTCTCCAGACCCTTAAAAGACGATAAAAACTAGCTGAGTATTCATGTAAAAAAGATCGTGTTACCCTATCTCAGGACACCAAATAACATTGTAACCATGCATTTTTCAATGGTTTTTAAGTAGTTCAACCACAAACTTCAATGAAACACTAAACAGAGCAAAGGCTACAATGGAAAGGGTGACATTAAGCAGTCAGGTGTTACAATGACCCAGTCAAAGTCCAGACTACGTAAAGATAAACTCTCAACAATAATAGCACTGTGTCCTTTACATTACTGTCAATAACAAACTTTGACCAAACCTTACTGTGATTCAGTGGCAAGATCTAAAACTTGCTCTATCGACAGTTTCCTACCACTATCACGTAAAAAGAGTTGGCAGGGAAATTTTAGTCTCTAGAATGGAAAAGACTAAAAGGTCTGAAGTTATGCTGCACTTTCATAGTTATAGTGATCACTGACAACCTGGGTTTAAATGCCTTGCCCAAAACCCCCCTGCCATGGCGGGAAGAACCTGGAATCAGTCTTCTGATTGCAAAACAACCACTCCATCACAGTTGCCCTGGACGATGTCTCTACAAAGCATCGACTCAAATGCACACCACATTTGTACAAATATTGAAAGCCCTGCATCCTTTTCCTAACCTTTCACAAGTGTTCCTTGCTTTTTGTTGGTTTATGACATAACATCCAAATAAAAGTCCACTGAATAATGTGGTTGTTACATGACAAAATGTAAATAAATCAGTTCAGAAAGCATTAGTACTCTGGCAAGGTGCTGTGAAATTCATGCTGGGACTGTGAGACGGAACTTTGCCCCTAACTGTATCAGGACGAAGTGCTAATAACCTGGCAAAATATTCTACCTTTTTTTAAAAAGTATAATAGAAGATTCATGAGTAACTACTGAGCTGACTCCAACTCATGCCCCACCTCATCAGCAAGCACAGCCAGGCTCTCCCTCAGGGAGTAAAAGGCGGTGACCGGCCCCGTGTGGTGGTATCTGTTGAGAAGACGGAAAGAGGACAGAACTTTGCAAAGTGGCATTTTGTCTTGCGTCGTCTTCAATCGTAGGTGTCTTACATTCTCGCTGGCTTGTCATCACATCCCCAGTAGTTTGAAAGCCAACTCAAATCCAAGAAGAACGACACAGGTTTTGTTGTGCGACTGAATACTTTTCGGCTGCGAACAATTTTCCTCCCTTCAATAAGTTTTTCCATTGCTCGTTTACATAGGCAGTACAGAAGACATATTCTCACCATGCTCTCTCACTGAATGAAATGGGTGCTGTACCAGGAGGGGCATTCAGAACCTTTTGCGAGCCGGTATACAAAATGTCGATGCCTGCATACAATCATTAGAAAAGTCTTTCATTTGCTGTAAAGATCATTATGTCACACCAAACAGATTAATTTAAGAGTTCATTTGATCTACATGGAAGCCACAATGAGCTCTAAACCTTGCTGGTCCATGTAGAGAGGAGTTCCTCCTATCGACGCCACGGAATCAACAAGGAGGAGGCAGTTATACCTGGGGAAACAAATCAGCAGACATCTGGGATCATCTCATGTCCTACATTGAGAACATGCTGTGAAAGCAGATCTTACTTATGGCACAAGTCGCCAATGCCATCTAAAGGATGCAGGACTCCTGTGGAAGACTCTCCATGTGCGAGGAAGAACAGAACCGGTCTGTGTTCTGATAAACCCTGCGATGAGATTACGCAATAACTGCATTAGTTGTAGCAGCACGAGAGTTTGCTTTATTTAGTCTGATCACTACAGTGATGTGTGGCAATACCTTCTCAATCTCTGCATTGGTTAAGTAGCCACCAGGAGGCGCCACAATGGTTTTTACTCTTGCACCTGTTGGGTGGACACACATTCTGTTTATGGACCTATTCCAAAATATATGTATGTGTTTTCAACCTGTTCCACATTTTCTTTGTTTTGAACAAAATGAACAAATGTTTGGAGTATTGAAGTGTGAATCAAAATGACGCCCATGGAATCCATCTTGACTGTCATCTCCCTTTTGTGCTCCAGCTGGGATTCGTCCCATTGACCTGGATTTCTCAGGAAGTATTGCATCCTGACCAATCAGCAAAAAGAAGGAGGAGTCGTGAGCAATGATTTTGCGTTTCTACACGTTTTTTCTAATTGTTGTTTGCTTACGGTTGAAGTTTGGCAACAGCACTGGAGGAATTGAACAAAGTCATTCAGTCCTTGTTAGCCACACCTACAAATACTGAGTTATTAAAGTCGGAGCAAAAGGAATGTTTAAGACTTTTCATTGTTGGTAAAGACGTTGTGGCCCTGATCCTCATGGGGTTGTTTACATTGCACACAATTTCTGGTCAGCTTCATAGTGTAGCTTCCTTCACAGTTGAGGTACCGTATTACCTATGTCACGATCAAACATTAATTATTGGGTAAAATCAGATCCAATCATTTAAAACTGCAACAGTCCACACCTACAGCAAGCAATAATTTCATAATAACCAAGAGTCCAGATCTTTTTTTACAAAGCAAACTTAGAATATGTTCCAAAACTTTATCCCCAAATTTTGAAATATGTCAGCCAATGCAAATATTAAATGTCTTTATTTCTATCAGGGAGCTTTTGAGTGACTTACCAACCCTCTCTGCCATATCGGCTGCCCTCTCTCCCCAGATACCATTGACCGCTACCAGCACACTTTCCCCAGACTCCACCGTGTTGAAGATGGCACACTCCATTGCAGTGTGTCCAGTGCCGCTCACAGCAAAAGTTGTCCTGTTCTGTGTTTGGAACAGGTATTGGATTCCACTCTTGATGTCGCTCATGATCTGCAATTACAATTACATTTCTGGTGGTAAAATTTAAATATTTTTGCCTTAGTTCATTGAGGGTCCAACTGAAACGCATTGCCTACAATCCAAGGTCAAAAAAAGGAGGTTTAGTAAAAGTTGGGGTGGTTCATAAGTTCGGGAACAGGAAAGCTGTCAGTCATGATAGATGGAGCTACATAGAATGAAATCCTGGAATCCATGGCTGTGTGTTGGTCTTCTCCTGCATGGACAACATGATGGTGGTTGAACTTGGTGACTTACCTCAAATATCTCTGGGTGCATGTGTCCGATGACCGGCTTGGCTCCGGCTTCCAGAATGCGTCGAGGAACATTGGAAGGTCCTGGTCCAAACATGTAACGGTGAGGAACAGCCATTTGTTTCTTCAGGCATTGTGGTGGAGGCATGGAGACGGGCGACATGACTTCACAGCAAGACGGGCAGAGCAAAAAAGATGAAAGAGACGTAAGGGACGGAGGTGAAGTATTCCCTCAGACAGACACACCCCTCCGTCTGACCAGTGAAGTCCTCGGGTCAAACGTCTGTCACAGTATTTACCCTTTTCATCTTCTGTCAACTGTGAGTGTGTACCCAGCTCTGACCACATGTAAGGATGTCACCAGACTTGCTGCTGTTTGTTAATAATTAGCTACCAGGATTACAGGCTTTTAAAATTAACTGTTTATTTCCTGTACTCTTCATTTTCAATGCTTTTTCTTTTTCTTTTTTTGCTTTAGTATTTAAACCAAATTATTGTCTGTAAACTGCTACATAAGTGACTCTAGTTACCCAGATTTTAGCTTTGATCAGACAAGGGTTTTTTATTGCTAAAGTCCAATCCAACCTATTAGAATTGTTTGTGATTTTTCAGGGCTTCCTGCCAGCCTGTGTGAACGAGAACATGAATTTAACCGAGTTGAGAAATGCACTAGCTGTATTTTCTTCTTCTTGTCTAAGCTAGCAGAGCAACTGGCTGAGGCTGAGTATAAATGACCAAGTAGTCATCATTTTTATATTTACACCATATTAGCAGCCCAACCACTTTGCATTAGTTCAAGCTAGACAGGTTGCCTGATCATAATTCTTGGAAAAACAGGCCTGACAAACACTTCTAAGAACTACCATTAAAATCAGTCTTGAAAGACATAAAAATGTTAACATGTACACTTTAAATCCAATAATAAGCTACAATGATACGGCTTCAGGATGTTATCCAAGATAAGCAAACATGATCAAGTGTGAAAAGTGTAGATTGATGTTTATTTTTCTGTTTATTAGTCTCCTTCCCTCAGCTGTTTAACATTTTGTTGTCCTGTCAATCATCACACCTATGTATTTTCTTTGTTGCTCCTTGGTGATTTCGACCTGGTTCTGTTTCTGAGTCCCTTCATGCCTTACTGTGAGTTTGCACTTTTATAGTTAAATCACCATGCGGTTCCAAAACTCCTGTTTCAACCTCACAATATATGACAGTGACGTCTCATTCCTGCATACAAAATGTTCCTGTGTGATGTCCTGTAACTAGTATTGCAAAGCTCTGAAAGGGCAAGCTTTAACTAATATTTAAGAATTTGTTCTACAGTCATATTAGAAAATGATTAAAAAGTTTATTTCAGGATCTCCATCAGGAAGCAAACACGTCATATATATGTACTACACAGGCTGATGTCTTCAAGCCCTTATTTCTAGTAATTTTGAAGATTTTCTGCATTTATAATTACATATCAGACCTGCAAAAAGAAAACAAAATACAGACATGTGGGTTTGATGCAAAATATGTTTGATACCTGCTTGAAGGTTGTTATGTACAAAAAATAATTTTAATCTGACAGCCGAGCCTTAGTGGAACTAATTTATTGAATAATACTGTTTCTGCTCTCAGCAGAACATTTTGCTCTGAAAGGTAATGTAGTTTCCAAAAATGTAATGGGAAGAGAAACAGTCGATGATGTCAACAAAGCACACTCTGCTTACTGTTGATGTCAAAAGCTTCTTTTTGATAAAGCTGACACCTGACCCTGGGTTATCCTCTGTACTCAGTACATTTTTGCCACAAACATGAAAACTGAACTGTGCTTCATTAAATTTGAGTCTAAGCTTCACCTTGCTGAACTGAGATCAGATTTCCAGTGGTTGTTGTACTGCCTGTTGCTCTCTTTAGCTTTAGCTAAAACACTTCAGTTGTTTAAAGTTAATTTCTAAATAAAAGCTATTAGTTCATATGAAATATTCTATATCCATATGCTCTTTAGAAAAGATAAAAAAGAACGCACATTTCCGGTCAGACCAATCGTTTTTATTGTCTGTGTTTGCTACAGTTGTGCTTGACTCGTCCTCTGGGGGATCAGGAGATGTTTTCCCAGAGGTTCAGGGCAGAAGCTGCCGTCTCTGTACACCAGTCGGCCCCTCAGGACGGTGGCACGCACCACACCCTGCAGCGTGGAGCCAAGGTACGGGGTCATCTGCACAAATATGCACACACACATGCATACACACACGCACAGTCAGACACTTGTGTAAACAGCAGAGCTCCACCGATCCTCGCAATTTGTTTTTCAGTTGTTTCTTGCAGACTTTAGTTACCTTGTTCTTGTGGTGAATGCTTGCTTCTTCAATCTGTGAAGTGAAAACAAACATGAAGCACAAACACAGCCTTGAGAATAGTTTTAAGAGGCTGTATTATGTGTTCTCCACACACTTATTGCTATTGTATAGCACAATCAAGTAACTCTGCTGACTTTGTAATTTAACAGCTTTAAATTGGGCATCTGCAGCTTTAAAATCTCCTGCTCTCTCTGAAACTCCGCCTTGAGGAAGTCGTCACAACATGGCTCCTCTATTAACCCTTTAACAATGTTTTTACCAGTGTTGCACTGAGAAGTAGCTCCTATAATGAGCTCTGCAGATTAGTTCTACCAGGTGTTTGCTAATTGCTGCTGGCTAGTCTGCAGGAGCTGAGTGGGAGAGAGGGCTGCTCTGTGAGACCGAAGCTTGGAAATTGCGCCTTGATGGTGGAGCTACTTTTATGGCTTTTTATGGTTGCCATGGAGATTAAAGGATGTCTCAAACATGCATGAAAGAATCAAGGCAACAGTCCAGGAATGTTTTGATGAGGGAATAACATTACAACATGATGTAAAGCTCAATGCTGCCCCTTTAACAATGTGAATACCTCACACTGACCTGAAAGCCCGTCTCTGGATCCCAAATGACCAAGTCAGCATCAAAGCCAGGGGCCAGGCTGCCCTTCAGGCTGCCCAGGCTGCTCAGGTGGGCTGTGTTTCTGCTGAGGAGCCTCACCACATCAGCCAGCTGAAAGTCTCTCTTACTGGCTGAAGTCCAGAACAGAGGCAAACCTGAAAAACAGGGACAAGAAACTCTTTCTCTGCTTCCTGGTGGTAATTTTTAAACACTGTAGCTGGCCGTCTGCTTTGCTCCCACTAAAAGACTTTGACCATTGTGACAGAAAAGTAAATAATTGGTAGAAGTTTAGACTTTTTGCCAGTTCAGTGTTGGATTTGCCTCATTTAAATCACAATCAAGAAAATGTAGTGACAGGATAGAGCAGGTCTAACCTACCAAAATAGGAATGTTGACAATTAATGACAGGAAGTAAGTCAATTTAGGAATTTAGGTATATAAATTCACAGATAAACAAAAATTCATGATCTATTAAAGTATAATAATTAACCAAAAAGCAAAAGCAGTGTGTGAAAAACCAAATAAGTTACTCAGAATTTTAAACTTTGAAGAGTTCTATTAGCTCTGATAGGTTTGCATTCTTACTCATTCAGATTTGTAAATAAAAATGATATCAAGTCCTGTTAGCAATTTCAAATCAATAAGGTTAAAGTTGGGACCTTGACTAGGCTGTTGCGACACGTGGATTCTCTTTTTTTCATGTTTTTCAGATAAAATGGCTGCTGGATTTGAGGTTTCCTGTTCTGTAATAGTTCCTGTTTCTAAGGAGCTGTTTGGTGCATAGTCTAAAAAAATTTTCTCCAATATTTCAGAAGACAGAGAAGTACTAGGTCAACTTAGTGACTGTAAAGGAGCCTGGACAATATGACGGCACAGCCAGCCTGAATAATCCCTCATACATATCATATCATGGATATAAGATGTTTTTATTGATATATCGTCTCTAGTTTCTATAGTTAAGTCTACATCATCAGCCCTCCACCACCGTGCTTTACTGGCATAGTGGAGTGCTTGTTTTGAAACACAGGAATACCAGTGATTTAAGACCTGTGTTGTCTGTGAATCAGTATTCTCTAATGTGATCTTTTTCTAATTTAGCATTCAAACTTACTTTTACAATCATAGGAAGAGGAGCCTAGTTTAAGTCCTTATATAGGGACAAGGATCTGGAATTCATTCCAGACATGATGGCAGACATTTAATCTTTTTAAGATCCATCAATCAGACACTGGATACCCTCAGATTTAACTTTGGATACAACAGAAACTGGACCAAAAGCCTCTGCAAGTAGATTTTGACTACTACTCATCAATGTCAATAACATTTATAGACTGAATTTGGTGATATCCTCCCTTGATATAAAACTAATGTAACATTTGGACATGTGAGCTATTTAAGGTGAAATAACCCCTTCTACCAAATGAGTTTTGGTAGAAGGGGTTTGTCCTGCAGTCTGTCTAGTAGCTCACCACCATCAGCCTGTGAATGTGTGGGTGAATGACTGAATGCAGTGTGAACCACTCTGAGGTCCTCTGGACTTGATGAAGCATTTACAAGTACAAACCATTTTTTACCATTTTCTAGCTGCTACCATTTTGAGAAATGTACCAAATTGTAAGGATGAAATCCCTCCCCATGCCTGCGTAAAGTCACCACTCTCCAGTTTCTTCAGATCGGGGGTGCAGGGGGAGTGGTCAGACACCACCATGTCAATCTGTCCAGTTTTCAGCGCAGACCACAGCTGCTCCTGAAGGGGCCGATGGCAGTATTAAGCACATGGTGTTTCTTTGTATTGCGTCCATTGAACATAACCTTTGGTTCTGCAAAACGACGAGTCCGTCTACCTGGTTAGCAGAGCTTCGGATGGGAGGACAGCACTTAAACTGTGTGGCTCCTGCAGGAATGGTTTCTGCACACAGGTTGAGGTAATGATGGGTGGTCTCCACCGTTAGGGGGGCCCCAGCTTGCCGAGCTTTCTGGATCAGCTTAAGGGCCTTTGCAGATGACAAGTGAACAATGTGGCATCGCACCCTGAAACACAGAAAGGCAATTGCAGCTGCAGCAACTACCAAATCTTCAACAGAGAAATCACCTGTACTGACATAAAGAGAATATACAGAGTCTTGCAAAAAATAGTTGCACCCCTTGCACTTTAATTTATTTCAAATGTAGTTTATCATCAAATTCACTGAATCCAGCAGAACCACAGGCTGATTGTCCGAATGCTAAACCCTGACCCTCATCTCCCTGTGGAAAGAAAGCTTCACCTCAGCACCATGTTCAACCTCCGGGTAAAAAGGTCTGATTTCTTCCATTTTTGATGGCAAAATTTTTTTTTCATCCTTATTTTCATCCTTTTATTTCTTCCAAATCAGAATAATTTACTACTGTGTTAGTGTTTCGCATAAGGTTTTGGTTAAATGTGGAAAAGTTCAAAGTATGTGTGGAGGGGACATGCAGTAACTTCTCTCACCGGTACTGCAGACAGAGTTCTGCAACGGTCCGAATAGCTTCTACCTCCATGACATCAGGCCGGGACCGAAGGAAGGTGTCGTACTGGCAAGGGTCTGACTCTGGGAGGGTTGGTTATAAAATATATGTTACTGAAAGAAATTAAATGAAAACAAACTTACTTTTAAAAAAATGTTATGAAAGATTTCATTAAAATTAAAGAAATTCTACAAAGATTTCTGTACACTTTTTAAGCTATCTTTATTCAACCTAGACTGTGTATATTTCAGTTTTGTAACATCAGCAACTCAAGTTATTCTAAATGAAGGCACTAAAACATTTCAGTCTTCATCCTGAGAACAGCTTAAGTTTATTTTTAGCATGAAATCTATAGTGGTAAAAGGCAAAGGGGAAAAACGTCTAAAATTTCATGTGTTTTAAATTTGTACAGTTACCATCAGCGTTGTTCCCCATTGTTGGCTGAACATCCATCTCTGCATGAAACTGGAGGAGACAAAACAAAATGGTTTTTAGTTTGTGACCAATCACCAGAAGGTCTCTTAAAGGGGCAGTATTATGTATTTCCAGGCACATGCTGTCTTTTTATTATAGCACAATCAAGTAACTATTTTACCTTTAATTGTTTAAAAAAATGCTGTAAATAGAAATTTGACCGTAATTTAACACCTTGAAATTGGGCCTCTGTGTCTTTAAAACAGGGGTGTCCAAAGTGGGTCCTCGAGGGCCGGCATCCTGCATGTTTTAGTTCTTTCCCTGGTTTAACACACTTGGATCAAATGATGGCTCGTTAGAAGACCTAAGAGGAACATTGACATGCTGAAAAGGTTGTTACCACCAGGGAGAGAGCTAAAACATGAAGGATGCCGGCCCTCGAAGACTGACTTTGGACACCTCTGCTTTAAAACCTCCTGCTCTTTCTGAAATTCAGGAAGTCATCACAACATGGCTTCTCTATTAACCCTTTAGCAATGTTTTTACCAGTGTTTCACTGAGAAGGAGCTCACATAAGCTCAGCTGATGCACAGGTCCACTAGGTGTTTGCTAATTGCTGCTGGCTAGTCTGAAGGAGCTGAGTGGGGGATTTGCGGTGGAGGGCTGCTCTGTGAGACAGAAGCTTGGAAATTTTGAGGCAAAACTCTGAGGAAGAAGGCCAAAGGCAGGTCTAGGTCCCTCCAATCATTTTGCACAGGAAGGGAATAACATTATTACATGATGTAAAACTCAAACAAGTCGATTTTACATAATACTGCCCCTTTAGCAAGAGGCGTGTCACGGAGCCAAATCCAGTAATTCACCAGCAGGACGCTTCCTGTTCCCTGGAGCTGCTTCATGGCCGTGTGGAGGTCGAATTCAGCCACATGGGGAAACTCATCAACACCGCAGTGGATGAGGAAACACTTGAACCCAGCAATACCTGCATTGATCATGGGCCGAAGTTCATGCTGTGAGGAGACAAGATACTTCCATGTTTTGGATGCAAAAAAAAAAAAAACACAGAACATTCCTTTTTTTAAATTTCATTTGGTCGGTACCTGATTTCCAGGAACGACTCCTCCCCAGAAGGCTACGTCCACGAAGCACTTCCCTGTAGCCTCCTGCAGCTTCTCTTCAAAGTTTCTGAGCGTTGTGGTTGGAGGGACGCTGTTTCTGGAGGGGTTGTAACCAAACGCTCTCTTAACACGGCACTCCATCAAATATTGTCCCTTTTCAAAGAGAGCAATTCAACCAACACAGCCTACAATGTGACCTCGTTGGGTGAGCGTCCCCTTCCTAATGCCACCCTGGGCACCTGCCCAAGTGGCCCTGATACATCAACTTACAAGGGCATGTCTACGACGGTGGTCACTCCTCCGGCCGCAGCGGCCCTAGTGGCCGTCCAGAAGCCCTCCCACGAGGTGCGGCCCGGCTCGTTCACGTGAACGTGGCTGTCTACGATGCCTGGCATCACCACGCTGTCCCCCACATCCAGCACCTGCAGTCAAGGAGGGGTTAAACCAGGGGTGCTGAATCAACCCTCAGAGGCACTTTTAACCTAACAGAGAGGGGAGAACAACAGCCAGCTTACCTCACAGCCAACATCCGCAGTAACGTTGCAGCTAGAGAGTATTTGGTGGATTTTACCATCTTTAATTATTATGACAGCTGGACTCACTTCATTAAAAAGCAGCACTCTATTGCTCCTGACAGCACTAACCGCTGATCCGAGCTCCATGCCTGATTTTACTGAGAGTAGAAGAGAACAGAAAGAGTTTCTGAGCTCTGCCTTTGTGATCTAGATATAATCTTAGCATTTCAGTGGCTCAGAGCGGAGGCACCGCCTCCTGCTGTACGGGGCAAAGGATAAAGCTTTTGTTGACTTTTTTTGTTTTCTTTAGCAGTGCAACATGCTGAATCATATGCACAACAGGGCAAAAAATGCCCAATTGATGAATAATAATATTTCTTAGTGGTAGTTTTTTTTAAGTGAACTAAACTTCAGCCTTCAACAAAGTTCATATAAAATAGTGTTTTTTAAGTTTGTGCATTCTGACCTCTTTGGTCTCATGTTTTAAGCAGTTTCCACTATGCAGACTTCAGTCATGGTCAGTGGTGGAGAAAGTACTCAAAAAATGTACTTAAGTAAAAGTACAAATACACAGTCAAAAATGTACTTAAGTAAAA
>CAEGAF010183800.1:0-10502 GCA_903067075.1 Micropoecilia bifurca
AACGGAACAAATCATGTCCCGTTCAATGCCGGACGGATGGCAACATAACTATGGCGTCTATTCTATGCGCCTTATAATGAGGTGCGCCTTATATATGGAAAAAGTTTTAACATAGGCCATTCTTTGAAGGTGCGCCTTATAATCCGGTGCGCCTTATAGTGCGGAAAATACGGTACATACTCCACATACAATATTATAAAGAAATGTCCATTTTATAAATAAATATGCCTTTTGTGTGAGAACCATTTCAAAAAGTGCAAAATACAATAAGTTGAAAGTGGATTCAGTAATCATTCAGCTGTTTCTCAACCAGACACATGGTCAAAGTGATACATGGGCTTTCAACAGGAGATGCAAATCTTCATTGTTAAAAACATGGATATTTGGTTAATTGTTCATTCTATGTGCTTTATCCCTGTCCTGGCTCTGAACTTTGATTAATAATTTATTTTAATGTGGTTAAGGATGTTTCCTTCATTAATATTCTTAATTTATATTTAATGGGTGAATGGGGTGTGATATATTTACAAGTACTACCTCCAAGCTCTTTGACATGATCATGCTGGCAGAACAAGCCTAAACTACAGACCACTGCTTCCAGTTTGTCAGTCTTTGATCTGCCCACCAGTCCTTCTTGTCTGTTATGGCTGTCAGACCGGAGGCTGCCCAGACTCTGGGCCCAAGCTGTCACTCACTTCCACCTTTGACCCTGAATGTGTCACCCATCATCAACTCTACACTTTTACTGTCAACAAGCTACACCACAAGACACAAGCTTTCACACCTTTTTTATTCCTTCTTTGATTTTATTTCCACCTCTTAGTCAGGAGCCTGGATGAGGCAAAGTCCTTCTGCACCCCAAAAGCAATTTAAAAAATTTACATATGGTATTTAACTGACAACAATGGAGGGATTAGCAAAAAGTTCAGACTAGCTGCACACATCGAACAGATCACTATAATACATTTATTTTGATTATGAAACATTCAGCATGAAGTCTTAATAACCAGCAGCATTATCATTAGCAAAATCCAATTTTCATATGACAAATAACCTACAGGTGACACAGTTCCTTAAACAGATTAGGATACATCTACTGATTATACAAAACATTTTTTTTTGTATTTTTTTGCACAAAGTCTTTCTTGGATAATGAGGCTTTAGTCTGGTCAGTTCTGCATACATTCAGCTCTTTTCAGAATGAGCTATTTAGGGTGTCTTGTCTCTTTAAATCCAATTAAGTTGCTGCTGGCCACAGCCCCAACATAACGTTTACATGTGTACATGAAAATGGCTGCACACAGATGCACAATTATACAGCAGGACATCTTTGAAAAACAGAAGTAAAGCCTCCTGCACAATCAACAAGAATGTAGCAAGTGGTTTCTGAATGGTATCCCAACAACAAAACACTTGTGTTTTCCAGCAGCTTTGTACAGCACATTCAGTGTTGAAACCAGCTGACCAGACATGCTGGAGCTCTGCTTGGGCTTTGCTGGAGTTGCCAGGAAATGGAACAGTGCCCATCAATTGTGACTGAAGTTTTTGAAACAGCTCATTTTTCAGACAACTAAATACATTAATAACTCAGTGCCAAAAATAACTGAAGTAAAATGCTGGGCGACAACAACTTATTGTCGTGATCCGTGGTTTTGTGTGTTTATTTTTGAGTTTTCTCTGAGTAGTCCTGCTCCCTGTCAGTCCCATCTCTGCGTCTTCCCCGTCCAGCTGTGTCTCGTTCTTTTGATTACCTCTTGTGTATTTAGTCTCCCCTGTTGTCTCTGTTCCTCGTCAAAGTTCGTTTGTTTGTCAAACGCGTTTCTGTTGTGTTGCCAGTAGAACTGTAAAGTCCTGGCTAGCTTAGCTCATCTTGTCAGTCCCTAGTATCAGTTGCTACCAGTGTTAGCTGTGTGCTACGTTCTGCCGTGCTGCCTGTTTCTGGACTGTGAGCTTTATTAAAATTCATAATTTTCTCCATAACCTGGGTCTCTGTGTCACTCCTCACCACCCGCACTTCATGACACTTATGACAAAAGTCCACATCCTATTGCCAACGTTAAGTCCAGCCACACCTCTGCAGAAGCTAATGTTTGAATCAGAAGCTTCATTTCTTCCCTTACAGTGAACCACTCATGACTATAAAGGAGTTGGAGGTTGGCTGAAAAGTAAAGTTTTTAAAAATATATATAGAAGAACGAATGCTGAATTTTTGTTTTTATCATTTTAAGTTCTCTCTCTCTGATGCGCTGCATATTGAATTACCAGGCATGTTGAATTCAGGTAAAACCAGATTGCTCCCTTGTTTGCAGTAAAAAGGGCACATATGTTTTTTGACTACAACAGCAGCCTTTTCCCAACATGAAAAGACTTGCATAAAATCCGCTCCCGGTAGTTTTGCTTTAATGAGTCGGATAAAAAATTGTTTGAACTTGCTTGAACTGTAAACCTCTTCCTCTCCAAACAGAGCACATCCTCAGCTGTCAGCAGCTTGCTAGGCAGAGACTCACGTATGTTTACTTCTCAAGAAGAGCAGCAGGATTTGAGTTGTAGATGAGAGCTGTCAGCAAAAAACGCATAAAAACTTGTGATCTGATTGCATGTTATTGACTTTGGTATAAATTGGTAAACCAGGAGTTGTCCACACATAAGAGATGCTTTGAAGAAGAACAAGCACATTAAGACATATGGAAGCATTTTCTTGAACATAACATTTGGTTATGCATGAATTTAATTTGAGCAGTTTTATTTTGTCATCATGTATTATTTGCCCCCTTGTTTTGCAGTCACAACAGTCCGGACTCATCTGAAGTTCTGCTGCGGCATCTGACACCACGCTGTAAAGGACAGATCCTTCAGTTCCTGATATCTGAGATGTGGCGCCTGCAGAAACCTGGAACTGTTTGCAAAGTACATCCCACAAATGCGATTAGCATGCTCCTAACCCATTATTTTTGGTGTGGATCAGGGTGTAATACTTTACAAATAGGTCACTTAGTGTGCACTGATGGTGTGACAGCCTCATCATTCAGTTATTTCTATCTCTTACAACTACGACACTGTCCAGCGAAAGCAATGATCAGTTTTAATGTAAATAAAGTGCTACATGCTTGTTTATCTGGTTCATAACTTTCACTGACTATTTAACTAACCAGTCAACCAATGATAGAGATTTGTGAATTTAAATTAACCTGCTCTTTAATAAATATTTATGGGCTCATCAACACAATGTTCACTCTGAAATATGTTTTCTAAACTTTTCAAAGAGGAATTTGCCTTTATTCTGTGAGCAAGGCATTCTTTACAGACATATGTCAGAGTTGCAACAACCAATCAGAAAATACTTATTAGAAGCCCATGTCAGGAGATTGGAACATCACACACTGTTTCAGTTTCTCACATATTTGACTGACAGTAAGTACAACATTCAGTGGCATGTGTCAATCTGCTGAGGACAGAAATACACAACTATACTCAACCCCCAAAATGGTGACAGCTGGTCAAAACAAATAGAAAGGACAAACTCAAAAACACACACTTCCATCAAAATTGTGAGGACTTGCTTTTCTCTCAAGCTCTCAAGGTATGTGCAGCTCCAAACAGCCTCATCAGTCTTAGTGCCTGGCATGCACTCTCACTCACAGAGAAAGAGTAGAGAGAGGACACAGCAGCTCAGCTTGTCTGTGTAGAAAACCTACCAAGCAAGGAAATGTTTGTCTTGACTCTTTCTACCATAAAAGACTGGAGAGGAGTTTAAAATATTCCTGCTGTGTTCTTTCTGGAGAATACAAATATCTCCTGGAACACAAAGCCACACATTGGACTCTCTGACTAAATAAAAGTAACTCTGAATGCGTTTGAATTGAGATGTTTTGGTATATTCCTGTATGGTCCTTCACATCAGAGCAGTTAGGTTGACTTAATTGCCATTTAAAAGCATTTCCCTTTTTCCACTAAACACATCTTTTTTTTTGCTGCATTAAAACCTGGACAGCTTATTAAAGTCTCCATCAAAGCTAAATGCCACTTAAAAGCTGTTCAACATCTTGTTCAATGCTACAAAAACTAGTTCCATTAAGAAATATGATTTCATGCACATGTCATTACACTGACTGCCTGACTTATCGCCTAAGCAAAGTATAAGATTTTCTTGAAATAAAAAAAGAAGGAAAACCTTAACTGAACATTAAGATGTCTAATGATTAATGATGTCTTAATTATTCAGCATTTAGTAGGTGAAATGAAGTGTGTATATAAATCTGCAATGTTGGAACAAAGAATTGAAGATTGAGTATCTATACTTGGAGTCATGACATGAGAAAATATTTTATTTATTTGACGAAGGTAAAAACAGCAATTACAAAGAACGTCTCTTTGAAAACAGTTACTGAGCCATAAAGATCTTTAATTAATTGTCAAATGGAAAACAAGTAATAAAATGCTTGTTGTGTTGCATTAATTACTCCTTTTGAAAAACAGATTGCACTTTTTCCCATTTAATTTTGTTCCGTGTATGATTTTTTGTTTGTAACACATCACACATCACCTCCTGTAAAACTACATGGTTGTAACCCATAAAACACACATGGACGGCCTGGACACTCAAACTCTGATGGCCTCCCATTGACGTTCTGCATGGATCAAGATCTGATCCAGTTCCATGACCAGGACAAAACCCACTCTGCTCGCTCCTCCTGGATCTAATATTCAACATCAGAGCCTCCTCTCCAGCACCATAAGGTGATCTCTCAACAGTTGAAACACTATTTATAACCAAATATTGGTTTGACATCACAGTGCATTATTTTGGGAAATTGATCATCTGTGAACATTTTACCTGTGTAAACAGGAGAAGCAAACTGGTAAGACTGTTCTAACAACATGAGCTGTGTCAGCTAGAGTTACAATCAATCACTTGTAAACATTGAAGATGCAACATTACTTAACATGGTGTCAACCAGCTATATGTGCACCACAAGGACAACTTCTGGCCTAACATACAATTTGGATTTAGAGTGTGAGACAAAAACAAAAGCTTCAAGAACTATAAAGTTTCTACTTAAAAAAAGTTTCTACTTAAATGCAACTGATGCATTACAACAGCATCAGTTGTAATGCTTTTATTTAATCCTGCTATTTCTAAACCTTTACACTTTCTCAAACAGCCTGTTACAAAAACTGTAAACTGAGACATGTTCCCAGTCAATTTCAACCTGTTTTTTCCCCGACATGTAATTAAGAGAAGGGGAAACACAAAGCAACACATAAAAGAAATAGGGCCTGGGTGTGTTGTCTTGCACAACTATGCTGCACAACAGGAACCCGCTTTGTGTTTCGTTCAAGTGTTTAAATCAACACATGACAGTAATCTAAAGCAGGGAGACACAAATCTTTCGTCTAGGTTCACATTGTATTAAACTTAAAATGTGTATTTTTCAAAAAACATTCTAATTTCATTTAAATGTGATATTTATATAAGCTATTTCACTTTTTACAGAAGAAAAGATATTGTTCTGTGGTCTCTCAACCAAACTCACCTTTCATACTGGGATTCAGGATTTATTTTTTAGGACATTTTTGTAGCTCAAAAAGCAAAGCTTGGCAAGTTTCCAGAGGCTTTGTTACTGATTTTGCTGATGCCAACATAAACAGACTTAGTACAACTGGGAGACGGGTTTATAAATGGGTAAGAAGTGATGTGGAGTTCATGTTGGAGGGTAAAGTCACACATTTAACTGAGAGTAAAAAGGAAATCAGCTTCTCTGAAGAGGATGTCCAAGCAGAAGGTGCATAGCAGTGCCACAAAGGCCTGAAAGATTGGGGAAATAAACAGCTGTACGCTAAAAATAAACGTTTTCTCCATTAAGACACCAGATGTAAGCAAGCAACAGAATGTGATATGTATTTGTTTTGAGCAGGTGTGTCAGAAAAACTCGGTAGTAAAAGGTTGAGTCGGTTTCATGGTGCTGTTTCCCAGGCAGTCTGATTAGATCACTGTTTCCCCCATCATGCTCTGCACTGTTTGGGTTTAGGTGTAAATCCTTTATGTTGGCTGCTTACACTGTCAACATGTTTAGATGTTTGTTGATGAAGAACAAGTCCGTATCATTGTTGATATGTAAGCCCTATTATAAGAGAGTATAAACAATGACTAAAGAGAGTATGTGTGTCATCACACATACAGGAAGTTTAACTTTGAGGAATTCTCTGTCAGACTTCCGCAAAGTTATTATTTTTTGTTTGTACATGTGTCAAAATGCCTTAAAGTCCTTGGATAAGTACTTGTGTCAACATTGTAGTATTGTCTGCTAGGTGTTGTACAGACAAATAGAAAAACAGGAACGATACAGCACACATGAGACTGTTTTACCAGCACATTTTTAAAGTTAATTTAATTCAACCAGCTAAATTAGGAACATTTACTGCACATCAAGGACATTTTTTATATTTATTGTATAGTTTTACAGTTGATGAGGAGAGCAGAAGGACAATATTCAGGGTTCTTCTACTGTCTTTATATTAGAGTCAAAATAAGTCCAAAAAATTTTGAACTTTTCTAGATTTTCTAGACAATTACGGGAAAAGCAAATAAAGAAAAAAAAAGTATTTCCAGACGTTTTATTTCCTTTCTCTTTCCATACATAATGATTATCTGGATTTGTAAAGTCAAGTGGGATTTTTCTGATTGTTTTTATATGAATCTGCACATCCAGGTGTTGTTTCAATTTTAACACAATCCTTTCCGTAATCTGTGGGATACTGTCATAAAAGCAGTAATAAAGTATATGTAAGACCTAAAGCTCCAGTATCAATGCAAAAACATATTGAGCCTCCATTTCTACTGTGTAGATAAATATCTTGGGTCCTCAATTTTCAAAAGCCAGAAAGTAACAAGAAAAAGCTTTTACTTTAATTATATAAGGCCACTATTATTTTTCTATGGTTTATAAATGAGTTTATAAATCATAAACTCATTGATCATCTGTGAACATTTTACCTGTGTAAACAAGAGAAGCAAACTGGTAAGACTGTTCTAACAACATGAGTTGTGTCAGCTAGAGTTACAATAAATCACTGGTAAACATTGAAGATGCAACATTACTTAACATGGTGTCAACCAGCTATATGTGCACCACAAGGACAACTTCTGGGCTAACATACAATTTGGATTTTGAGTGTGAGAGAAAAACAAAAGCTTCAAGAACTATAATGTTTCTACTTAAAAAAACAACTTTCTCTCATGCTACATGAGAGAAAGTTGTTTTTTTAAGTAGAAACTTAAAAGTTGTTTTTTTAAGTAAGTTGTTTTTTAAGTTGTTTTTTTAAGTAGAAACTTAAAAGTTGTTTTTTTAAGTAGCTTGAAACACTATATCATTGAATAAGTGCCAATCTATTGTTCAGCAGTCTGAAACCGATATTTTAGAATCTCACTTATATTATGATGAAATTAAGGTTTTATTAACAGGGGCTGCAGCATAAGAGTGTGCATAAAAATATAATTCTGCTGGGCTAAGCAGCTCCTCCTGCTTTCTTTTTATTGTCAATAGTGTTGAATCAAACATTCATGTTTCTTCGTCTAAGTCTGGAGCTTCTTTTACTACCTAAAACATACATTTTAAACAAAAGAAAATTACCCTGAGCTGTTAGCAGCCTTTTACGTCTAGTTGTTGGTCATCCTAACAATAGATGGTGAGAAGGGAAGGAAACGTAATTCACTTCTGGCCTTGGTGGTCCACCCAATAAACTCACAATCATAAAAGTATTTCCTCCTCTAGTAAGAAAAGAAGGATGTACTAGGATAACCTGATGTTGGAGCACAAAGACCTCACAAGAACAATCAGGGATTCCGTGACCAATCTGCAAAAAGGAGGAAGAAGCCATAAACAGCAGCACAGGGATCCAAAGCACGATATGAAGGCAGACGCTGTTCCTTTGGTTCCTTCCTCCCTACATTTACTTGTAATTTACCAGCAGAGGTCAATATACACAAAGCATTTCATCTCTGGTGCCATTTGCATTCTCAGTTTCTCAACTGTGTAACAAACAGAATCTTTATTTTTATTTTTTTGTTCTCCTCTGGAAATTATTTAAATAATTTTAACTCTAAAAACTTCCATATATAATTCACAGTCTAAAACTTAACAGTGTTTCCGAAGTTTGGATGGGAAGCGCCAGCTTGCAGGATGTGAATGACTCACTGATTCTGCTGACAATTGGCTGTTTTTAGCTGCCTCTCCATGTCTTGTTCCTTTAGGGATGGCAGCTATTTGTGCTCGACAGTAAGCTGGCTAATTACTACATATATGTGATGGGCTGCTTTTCTGGGAAACGGGTTTGTCAACAAGATGTTAGCAGAGATCTGCAGTTGGGGCTCATTTTCATGTTCTCCAAGCATGGCAGCATGATGGCTGATGTTTCTATTCCTGTATGCTTTGGACTGCATAAGAGATTTGTAAAATAAAAATGTAAATCCTTTGAACTTTTTTTCTTACCGCTAATAGGACCACAAACCTTAATGTACAGGTGAGTCCCGAAGTTTACATACATGTCAAAAAGCATATTCACCTTTTTTCTCAGTTTAAATTTAAGTCAAACTAAATCGAACTTCTCTTGTTTTAAGTCAGTTTGAATTACCTTTTTCTATTTGCTAAATGACAAAATTATAAGAGAGATTCATTTATTGATTTATTCAAAATTGAGTTAACATTCAGGAAGAAGACTCTCTCTTTAAGGAACCTGACAAAGCAGAGATGATTATTTCATTGCTTGTGAATCTTCTAAGAGGTTAACTGAAACATTTGAGTTATTTTTAAGCCACACCTCTGGATGTATTTAAGGCCACACCTTCAACACTTTCTGTCTTGTTTGACACAATGGGAAAGTCATACGAAATCAGGAAGAGTATGTGGAGCTGCACCAGAGAGATTCATCCTTGAGAACAATTTCCAGATGTTTGAAAGAGTTACTTTCATTTCTGAGGCAAGGAGGAAGAAATTCCAAAAAGCGTTTTTATCTTTTTGAAAGAGCAATTAGAAAAAAGAATAATTTATATCAGTGGTGCCCAAAGTCGGTCCTCAAGGCCCAGCATCCTGCATGTCTTAGTTCTCTCTGGTGGTTATAAAACCTTCTCAACATGTCTATACTCTTCTTAGGGCTTCAAATGAGCCATAATTTGATCCAGGTGAGTTAAACCAGGGAAAGACCTAAAACATGCAGGATGTCGGCCCTCGAGGACCAACTTTGGGCACCACTGATTTAGATAAAAGCATATTCGAAGCATAGAACATCACCTGCAGATCTAAATCCAATTGAGAATCTGTGGCAAGTGTTGAAAACCGTCATCTACATATCCTCACCATCCAATTTGACTGATCTTTAGTTATTTTGCAAATATGAATAAGCAAAAATGTCAGTCTGTAGATGTGTAAAGTTAGTGGAGACTTTCAATCTCTTGCACAAATCCATGATTGTAAAAGCTACTGATTCTGGAGAACGACTACAAATGCAAGCCACACTTTTCAGGTAAATCATTTTCTTCCCACTTCACAATCATGAGCTATTTGTTGGTCTATCAACTAAAACTCCCAATAAAATACACTGAAATTTAAATTTGTGGTAATTTTCCAAGAATAAAAAATATCTGGAGAGAAGTTGAGTGCAGATAACTGGAATGTTGGAGTTTACCTGAATTTATGGTGGCTGTTCTTACTTTTACAGCTCTGACGGGAACATGGTGCATTCAGCTCATTATTAGCTTCATGGTACCTTAGTTACTGATTGTATTCCTTTGAACTGAACATTACAAGAAATCCCTCCGGCTGGCTAAGCGGTTAATGACTGGAAGTGAAACTCGACGAGGTTGTAGGTGGTTTTTAACAGGTTGGTTGGATAAGCTTGGTAAGTTTATAATTGGAAGCTCTGGGCTCTCTGTCAGATGTTTGGCAGTTTCTCACTGACCAGCTACTTGGCTTGAAGCTGCAGGACTCAGCAACTCCTTATGTTGCTGGAGTTACTCAGAGAAGTGATTAGTGACAGAGTGGAAGGTTGTGATTCTTGGTATGAAGGTCTTGACGTGTGGAAAAGGCATCCAAACTAATGTCTGCATCTGTAATTTGGAAAACCCTCCAAAATGGAAATTTATACCTTAAACTGCAAGCAAATAACATGTTTTGACACATTCAAAAGATGGAGTTGAAATAGATTTATTGCAATTTATGCAAATGTATGCAAACACATGTTTGAAATTTGAACAATATATAAAAAACAAGAATTTTTTTTAACATTTATCTGTTGCTATTTCAAATTCAAATGTCAATTAATATAATTAAGGGGTATTTTGTAGGATATTAGTAATGCAAATATTTTTGGCTCTTAGTTCCGTAGGAACTGGTTTACCTGCAACTTCCAGGTAAAATGCAAGATCGTGAACAATGTGTTGTCATTGATAACAGTAAATCTGTCTTCTGCAAAATTGCAACAGGGATTCCGCAAGGAACCATCTTAGG